>VXAL01006789.1:11969-35695 GCA_013399475.1 Chauna torquata | reverse complement strand
ATTTTTTTATGGTTTCATAAATAGTGCTATCACCAACATTTCAAAGAAATCTGAAAAAAAAACAGAGCTCATATGTGATGGCATAAATTTAGTGTATTTTATAGAACACTGTTACTCCAGATATAGCCTACGGGTTGTGACTTTTCATAAAACCTAATGAATTTCTAGATTTGTCAGCTGTTTCAACACAGATGCACTTTGCTGATCTAATGGAAACATTTTGAGCCCAGATCCAAAATATCAATAGTTTTTAGTATTGCAAATTAGTTTGGCTATTGGGTAAATGGGGATGTGGTTCTTGATAAAAAGCAGCAAGTAATTTTGTACGTGTTTTATGATAACTGCCTCTCCAATGTTTGATGCTGAGCTTTTTTCTTTTTTTCTTCTCTTTTTTTTTTTTTTTTTTTTTTTTGCAGAGTTTTAAGTTGAATGTAGATAGCCACTGTGCTTTAAAAGAAGCAGTGGTAGAAGAAGGACGTCAACTTCTTGAGCTTATTGTATCTCACAAATCAGGTAAAGCCTTCTGAAATATTGCAAGTCTTTATGTCTCCAGACTATTAAAGAATGAAGAAGCATTGCTGTAAATTACTGCATATATTCACTTCCTTATGTATTATTAATATTTACATTATCAGATTGACCTTCAAGATTTATAAATGTTTCATATACTGCATACAATGCAGTGATACTTATAAAATGAAATACTGCCTGCAAATAGTCTGTTCATTTTATTTTGGTCTTGCTGCTCAGCTGAGTTTCAATTGAAATCACATCACTGAAAACTTCACACTGACACATTCTTTGATGTAGGTGCTATGGAAATAACATTAAGATAATGAATTAGGATTTCAAATATATACATATATATTTTTACATACCCTGCATGGGTAATTGCATTGGTAAAGCTTTATTTTGCCACTTAAACTAATTCTTACTTGATTTTAATATATTTATGAGGAATAGATTAAAATTAAAAATACCTTTTTCCTTTGGTTAGACTTGTCTTTTTCTGCTGAGGCCTTACATCAAGGGGAGGGGGAGACATATACTGATTTCCCTTTCTCTTTTCCCACCACCCCCTATATTTTTAGATGTTTGCGTGACTTGTATGATAATAGGGTTTTAATCAGCATATATTGCTACGAATGCCATTTTAATTTTGGCCTACTTAGCATGCTTTTCACCCAGATTGAAGTTATCCTTTGGTTTACAGTTTTTCCGGTCATGTTATATGTTGTGCCTCTATTGTTTCACGGTGTCAGGCAGGTCTCTGTAATCTGAAAGCTATAGGAAATCAGTGACTTCTATGCATAGTTCCAAAAAGGTATACAAGTCATAGCAGAGAAGTGTAGTGCATGTCATCCTATACTTAGAAAGTGGTAATGTAAACCACTGAAAATATGAACAGGAGATGAAGGTAAGAAAAATATATTTGGAAGATTATGATATGTTTAAAGATTAGATGTTAGATTAGAGATTACCGTGGCTTTCCCTACTGCACAGAAATCACAGTTTATCTGGGATTTTCCTTTTCTTGAAATTGTCAGCTGAAACATAATCAAAATTTACCATGATGGCTGAAAGAAATGTTTTGACCCTATAATATTGTTTACAGTATGAACAACAGTAATGCTTGGACTTATTTCTGAGAAAATACATTAAAATTCTTGTTGTGTTTATTCTTTTAAATATCCTGCTAGTTCATTGATTAAGGAATAATATTTCAAGATGCAATTGAGTTTACAATTTACTTTTTTTCTGCTTCATTTTGGAGAAGGACTGAAGGACATGTTGCAGATGATTGCAAGTCAATGGAAGGAACTACAGAGGCAAATCAAACGGCAACACAGCTGGATTCTTAGGGCTCTGGATATCATCAAAGCAGAGATACTGGCTACTGATGTGTCTGCAGAGAATGAGGAAGGGACTGGGAGCCCTAAGGTAAGTGGCTTGAAGTTTGCCTTATTTCCTCTTATTTCCGTCTTCTTTTGAACTAGGCACCACTGAAGTTTTCTTTCCACCCTAAGGCTTTTCATTTCTACTGGGTAAACTTTTTTTTTTATAAACAAAATGAAATGCCTTACTCTGAAACAATAAAAAATCTTCAAACTTTCAAGTTTTTCCAGGAAGACCTGTCTCATTGTGTGCAGAGGGGCATGAGGGGGAACATAAAACATTTAGTAAACAAAACATAAAGCATCTTTAACATGAATAATCAGAATGGTTTTAAATTGTTTTGTTGCAACTATAAATCACTATAATCAGTGCAATCACTCAGCTCTGACATCCATTAGCCGCTTGGTTACAGCAAATTAACAAAGAAGAGAGAAAGTGATTCATTATCTCATTCCTGTTAATGACTATCAGATGCATTGCTTAATTAGGGGATGGCCATTGTAGTGGGAAGAAGGTCATATGCCTTTTCACAAATCTTTTTCCTCTAAGTCCTCCATAATAGTGCATGTGCTGAATACAAGTACTTTAAGAATAAAGTATCAACACCTATAATCATTTTGTGGATATTAATTATCAAAGAGGGCTACAGTACTTACCAACTTGAAACTTGTAAGAGCATTTTGAATACAAAGCATGCCTATTCAAATTGGTGCAAGCAGCGTAGGGACACTACAAGCAATACAAACTTCTGGTATAGGGTACATGAGCTATTATTACTGTCAGTAGAAAAGGTGGTTGGGAAGGTGCATTGGAAGGTTTGATTTTTCTGTTGCATTCTAAGCAAAGAATAATGCAGCAAACAGTCCAGTAACTCTAACATCTTGGCATGCTGCAGGCTGAAATTTATAGAAAATTTCAAGATTCCTGTTTCTAGAAATAACAGATGCTTGTGCTGAGTAGATTTTTCAGATTCTGATGCTGGACAATTCTTTGCATTGGTATTCATTGCTTTCTAGAGAGTAGTTTGTGCAGTGGCTTTTGGCTAGGATTACATTGAATGTTCTGATATTTTCTTATCATAATTCTACACAGAAAGAATGATCTTAGAGATAGTGGAGAAAGAGCCAAGGATAACAGTGAAACAAAAATACAGGAAAAAAACTATATGCAGGAGATGCTATTTGAACTAATATGCCTAGTCAGTTTCATGGTGGAAAATGCTCCTGTGTCACATAGCTTTTTACTTAGGAATTGGGTGGTGGAGCAACACTTGGTTTCATAGTTAGGTCTGTTAAAGTAAACAGACAAGCTCAAAGTTGGCTTTACACCCCGCAGTAATATGTCCCTATATGTCTGAACAGCTTGACTCATCCATGGCCAAAAGTCTAACTGCTCAATCAAAATTATTAAATAAAAAGTGTTCTAAAATCCAACTTGATTATATTCAAATATTTGCCTGAATGGGGAAAAATGAAAGTATGGGTTTGGTTATAGTAAATTTTTATATAGACAGATAGTAGCTCCTTGCCCTGTGCTTTTTATCATAGAGATAGGAACCTGAAGCATTGCTTTTTTGTGCCTACAACTGTATAAATAAAACCACAAGTGACACAAATGATCAACTGAAAAGTGTTTTCAGGTTATTTCATTAATTAAATCACATCCCTGTATGATTCTTGTAAGAATGGGCAATAGTGCTATCAAATACCATTTCTTCATGCTGAAAGATTAACTAAAATTAAAATACAGTATATATATAACTGTACCTACTATAAATGTAGACTTCAGTTTGCATTTATTTCAAAAGCCAAAAGGAACCTGAGAAGTATAATAGGAAATCTAAAGATTATATCTAGAGGGTATTTTTCTTTTTGCCTTGTTTGAGAAACTACAAGAACAGTGTTGGTGTTAGAAATCTGTAAAGAAATAGGAAAAGGAAGAATTTCAAAGACCCTAGGAAACCTTTCCCTTAGGACTTTTAAAACGTGTTTTCATAGCACTATGGCATCTTTAATGCAAGCAATAGAGAGTGGAAGGGAGAGGGGGAGATTCTGCACTCCTAGAAATACATCATCAACATTTGTACTGAAGAATCCAGATATTGCTTATGAGATTATTTATTTTATTGTATGTAGGTTTCGTAGTAGTTTATACTTTTAAACTTAGTGTAGTAGTGATTGCTGTAGAAGACTGGAGGGATTTTAAATATTTCTGATATCTAAACTTTTCTAATGTACTGCATTCTTTGTATTATCTCTTAGAAATGCAATGAGATCTCTTCTTTTATGTATTTACTAAGACTGTTTTGTCATTTTTATAAATAAACAAATGACTATAGTATTGATCTTAAATTGGATTACATAAGGTTTGGGTTTTTTTTTTAACCCATTTAGAAGTACCTTTAAAAATATATCTCAAATTGCCACTATATATTTCAACGAAGTACTTGATCTAGCATTATTAGTGGTAAACATCTCATACAATACAGCTGTCATCCTTTCAAAATCCTAGACACTTAGTTAACAATAGGGGTTTTCTCCTGATGGTAATAGTAAATAATACTCCATAATACTTGGAAATGAGGAGGAATGTTTGTATATGTGCATATATTTTTCCACCTTCTGGAGATGTCTCAGACCACTCATTTTGTAACTGACATCTTTATAATGTGGCCACCACCTCTCCATCAAGAAAAGCCTACTGGAGCACTGTTGCTCTCAATAAACAGTAAACAATGGTATCGAAAAATAACATAGTATACTTTATTACCTAGTAGCTATGAGTGTTACTGCCTGAATATGATACTGGCCTATTTAACTTGTAGTGTGGTGGAAAAGTTCATTGCTTTCTGAAGAGCTTTTAAGTTAGCCATGTTATTAATGTACTTGAAAAGTATACAAATCTTAATAACATTTGTCCATAATGAGCATTCTCCTTTATTCAAAATTGTATGCAATAGTATTCCTAGGACCAGTTATAAGTTCTATTCCCAGTATGCATTTAGACAGTTAGCTCATGACTATAATTTTTGGCTCTGTACATTTTTATTCTGCAATAAAATTGGATTCAGTTTTGTGTTTTGTGTAAGATTTCAGAGCATAACATCAGAGCCTAAAAACTGATAGGTTGAAAGAAAGTGCACACTAGAAGTACATATATAGTCTGTACTTCTGGACATGTTCCTTTGCAGAATAATTACTGTATTACTGAAAAATATTTGTACTTTTCCATTCCAGTTTCAGAGAAATAAACATGAAACTGGTTAAGACATTGGGCCTAATGCTTAGAACATTGAATCTGACTTATTTGTCACAGGTGAAAAACACTCTTGGGAAGATTGTCTTAACTCTATAATGAACATGTCTGTCAGTACGTTATTGATAGAAGCGGTAAGGATTTGAAGAACATTAGAAGAAGAAGTAAAAATACGTTTAATAAAGTAAGCCTAAAATCACAGAATTAGTAGATAGATCCTCTACTCAGGATACGTGTTTGAAGTGGTTAAACAAACCTCAGTGTAAATGGAAAAAGAAAACCAGTGTAATTTCCCCTTGATATGTAATTAAACATCCCACACTTCCAGTATCATCTCCCACTCAGTTGCACATAATTTTACAGTTTCTACAGCCATTCTGCACAAAGTCTTCAGTATACAGAAAAGTGATTTTCATGAAAAAAATGAAAACTTGTTGAAGCTATTTAACATCTAACCACAGTGTGTGATTGTGACTGTCCTTGACAGTCTTATAGTGACACTGGTTTCAGACCTAGTGGGTAGAATAAACACTGCAGTCTGGAACAATTACATTTTGCTCAGTATTTTAATATGAGGCTAAATTTGCAAAGTGGACAACAAAACAGAGCAAAGGTTGGAGGATGGTAGCAGTCCTTTCTTCACTACTTCAGACTCGTAACTCATCCTTTGATACAAAAGGAATGTACAAATGAAGTGTTTTAGCATCTTTGTGATCAGTGCAGAGAAATATTATGTTTGTAATTAGATATTTTGCTTTTTCTCAGTGTCTTTTTTATCAGTTCTAGATTTCTAAACTGTAGACATCAGCATGATGCATGTACAGTAACATTAAAGCCAACACACTGGTATGTTTTCTGTTGTCTTCCATTATTTAAAAACAGCAAAAATCCATTATTGGAATAGCCTCCTTATATATTGTGAACAGAAAGCGTAAATTCAGGATCTAGTGTTTTTACTCACATAACCGCTTTGAAAACTGAGTTTTTGATGCACTGTATATTGGAGTATTGCATACAGTGTTGCAGTGGTTAGCACTTAGAAGTTGTCAAATGACATGTGTAACTGAGTTTCATTCTCTTTTCCTTTAGTTGCTTCTGGCGGCAGGAACAGCATATGCTAGAGGGATCATTTTACTTAGATTGCTCTTAAGTCACAGGGGACTTTTAAAACTTCACACTCCAAACCGAATTTATTTCACTTGCAGTCTCTCTTTCTCTCTCTTCCACATTCACAAACTCAGGATCAGATGCATGCATTCAATCTTGTAACTTGTGTTGTGGAGTAAAATGTCAAGTAAATACACACCACTTCATCAGTAACAATTTGAAAGAGAATGAAATGGGAATCAGACTTCCATCTCTGACATTGTACAGACATATGGAAAGGGAATTTCATTTGGTGATACACAAGCCATCCTGGTCTATGGTTATCTTATGGCTTAACCATGTCTTTTCTTGAAGAATAAATGTACAAGGAAAGTTGGTATTGGTGCTTTAGTAGAAGTCATTTTCTCTAATGTGTCCGTAATGAGCCACATTCCCATCTACGCATGAGAAAGTTCTATGCTGTGAATGCAACACCTTGTAGATCATACATTAAACTGAAGTTCCAACAACCTTTATGCAGGCCTACCTCCAGTATCAGCAATTACCATCCGCCACCTTAATTCTTTGCAGTTTCAGCTGAGTGTATTAGTCTCTTCTGTTCAGAACAACTGGGTAGTGTTGGGCACAGTTAAATAGTTACTGTTTTTCGCTGCTGAATATCACCTTAGAATACCTTAGAATGTATTTCTGTGCTGAAAAGTATTACAGCAAGTCAGTAGCTCACCATTCACTACTTTAAATGCTAGTAATAGGGGAAGTGATTTCCTGTAATTAGAACAGAAGGTTCTGCTATGTTGCCATCCAGGCACAGTCTTTATATTGTTGAATATTTATAATGCTGTCTGTACATAAATAGAGTATTATTGTGCCTAACAGCTGAACAGTTTAAAATCATTCTTGTGACATTTCAGTTCTGAATCTCTTGGAATTTTGGAAGTCTAGATTAAAGATACTGTGATCTTACTCATAATAACAAACAATGCCATTAATTTTGCTGTATTAGGAAAGAATGCATCTACAGTTATTATTTTTCTTGGTTTTAGGTATTTTAGGATGTGACATTCTTGTTCTGTGAGGTTCTATGGTGGGGGTTTGAGTCATGGATGAGGAGGTAAAATGAATTGAAAGGGTAGTGCTATTTACAAAATCCTTCCATAAACCACTAGACAAAATTTTAGCTTTGCACAGAATAAGACTTTCTTTCAGTATTTTTCTGTGAAATACAACTGAGTTCTTTTTGCATTAGTTGTTATCCAAATATAGGATTGAAAACATCTATTAAGAATTCCCAAGCTAATCAAAACAATCTATGTTGATGTAACAATGAAAAGCAATAAGAAGGAATATTGGTATCTTTTAGTGCAGCTAGAAACTTCAGGTTGCTCAGTCTGCTAGTTTTTAATACCTTGCTTTGTAAATTACGTATTTTTCATCTTACAGACATTAGCTAGAATGTGCACAGACCTAGTCACTGTTGTACAAAGAGGATCTTCAGGAAGGATTTCAGAGACCGTTTTAGAGTGGATGAATAAAGGGAACCAGAAGGATGTTTTAGAATAAGTGTAGTCACAGAAGCTGGCATTGGTAAAATGACAGGCTGAGTATGGGAAATTGAATGGCACTGATGTTGTGAATCTTGATTGTAGAAACAAGAGATACAGAGAAATGGGATCTAGTGAAGGGTATCAAAGATTGATCATGATGACTAGACAGAAAAGCTTTGTTGAAAGTACTTTACCAGGACATAGGAATTAGAAAATTTTACATAAGAATTTTAGTATAGATGGAAGGAAAACAGAATTTTAGTACTTTTTAGTACATTTCTGGAACACGTTTTTTTCTGACAAAACCCGTAACTTGCCAAGAAAGAGCATCTCTTTATCATACTTTGAAGGGAAATTTTCTTCAAATGAGTAGAAGCTTTCAAAAACCCATGCAAAGCCAAAGTAGTCACGTGATCTTCTATGTACAGAATGTTTCCTTTAACTTTCTAACTCAGTGCAATCTTAAATGGATACATTGCATGCAGAGTAATATTCATGCAAAACCTCCTCTTCATCATAACAATGCTAGGATTCTTCTCCCTCATATTTTGCATATATCCTACAGTACAGGAAGTGTATAGTTGAACAAGTTCTTGCTTAGCTAAAATTCTTCAATTGGGCAGGTAATTTTGGGGTGAAAGACTGTAAGTTTCCAAGCTCATAAAATTTGAGTTTTAGGGTCATTAGACCAACGCCTTTTTCACAAACTAAACCTTAAAACCTTCCTTTGTTCAGTTATTTTATCAGGGCTTTCTCCCTACCACACTCTGCAAGAGGCCAGTGTCAGAACTACTGCTCCTTTTCAAGAGGAATAATATTACGTTCCAGCTGTGCATTCATAAGGATTTACACAGCTGAGATTTCCCAGGAAATATGGTAAAACAAATCATGTCTTTGGTGGCCATATCTTGTTCAGCCTCTGTAAGCCTCTTGTGTACTGCACTGGTGGTGGGCTGCTTCACAGGCAAAGAGACGGTGCAGTTCTTCCCCACTGCCTTCCTCCCTGGTGGCTGGGAATCCACCGTCTGCATTGCTGAGGCCAACTGGGATGAATGTAACCCATTGCTTTGGGGGTAACATGTTGTATTAATAATTATATTTTTTAATGGCTAAGGTGCAGGATTATGTAGCTGTGCTTGTGAATGATTTGTAACACTACTGCTTTTAGAAGTCTTTTTCAGTTGATGGAAGAATACAAATGTTATGTATCTGGTGGAGCTGTGCTTTGAAAATATTTCTTTTGCTTAAATAGTTGTAGATTCTTTTTTTTTGTTTGTTTAGTGACTGAAAGCAAAAACATCAGAGGTGCCCAACAGAAGATTTAGGGCTGTTGGATATGCAGACAGCTTCCATATGGTAGATTCCCCGCTATTTACTGGAAGCTGTTTCTCCCAAGTTGTTAATTGTGTATCTTGCACTAGGAAGGAAGAACAATTTTGTTTTTAACTCTGAGCCTCCCTTCAAGGAGGAAAGGAATGAAGCTAAACAGCCAATGTTTGGACTGCAGTAACAGAAGACAAATGAGTATGTGCTCCATCCTAAACCCCTTCCTCCATGTTACATTAGCTCTGTTAAAACTTCTCTATATCACTAGCTAAATAAGTATTTTGTTAGTTTATTATGAAATTGCGTCCCTGAAGTCTTAGTTAAGCAAACTTGGCTCCCATTTTAGCTCACAGAGGGTTTTCTGTGGGACAGTATTTCTGACATAATTTTAATAATCTTTAACAAGCCAGATTTCTAAAACTGTACCAGAGCTTTGTTTACCAGCATTTTTTTCCATTTACTCTAAAAGTAACCTTCTCTCTGGTTTATTAAGCTCACTACCAAGTATAAAATGTAAATCTAAATTGCATCTACAATTAGGTACAATATTCAATCTTGTTATGAAATATGTGCATTTTTAATCCGACATATTCTAATATTTACTGCAAAAATATCAAAAGTCGTATACAAATTGAAGATGTGAACAAGGACTCCAGAGTATCTGTGGTCTTTATAGTATGCTTCTGTAATTTCTACACGGTGGTGATCCTAGATACTGTGTATTGATTACATTTTGGCAACTGTAGGCTCTTTAACAGCCATCACTTCTAACTGAAGCAGTTAGGCTGAAACAGTAGCAAAAAAAATTATGTTTTTTGACTTTAAGATTAAGGAAGGCTAGTTTCTATTAAAACATAGATCAAGTTCAGTTTGAAAGATGTTTTAAATCTAAATCACTCCACTGAGAACAAGTGCAGACTGAGAACTTGATGAGAACAGATATTTAAACTGACATACGCCCAAGGGGCAAATTTTATCATAATGCTATTTGAATCTTTGAACACTATTATCTGAAACTCTGAAAGTATATTAGGCTATTGTAACTTTACATGCATAACTGGACCAACTCTGACAAGTTTTATTTAGCTAGAACTCCCAGTTGGGTTTGGCCTGTATTTGAAAATGTAAAAACATGAGTGTATTTGTGCATGTATTCATATGAACACATTTATCTTAAGTGACTTAAACTAAGTATTGACCACCCTCTTTAGGGTGGTTTATTAAAATTAAAATTATTCGACTTATTTTAAATTTTTGCCAGTGTCTGTTCCTTCTGCTTTCTCTATACAATTGTACTGATGTGTTTTTGTTCTGTTTTTTTTTAATGGAAAGTATTTTCAGTAGTGAATAATGGTGGAAGGCTTCTCTCATTCATGTCTGCCTACTTCACATTCTTCTCAAATTTTTAGAGAAGTCCACATTTAACGAGTTTTTAGTAACACACATGCACAAATGCACAGATTCATTTTACTGAAAACTGGTCATCTCCCACTGTAAAGCAGAAATTTAGTGTCTCTCTCACCCATAGAGGCAGGACAGCCTACCAGAGGTATTACTTTCCTCCCTTTCTGTGTGTGTGCTCATTCAAATCCTGTATGCCCATTCAAAGCCAAGTTTGTACAGCCACAGAAGAAACAAAGCCTTTTTAATTTGTCTGTTTGTTGAGTCTTAACTCAGAAAATGATGGAACACACTAAAACAAATTCCTAAGTAAGCAAATGGAAAGAAGGAAGCCTAGCTGACTGAAAATGTCTTGGTGGAACACGTGTGTCGTTGTAAATAGTAATAGCAATAATAGTAATAGATAGTAATCACTAATGAAGCAAGTTATTTGAAATTTTGGATCTTTTCAGTTAACTTGCATTCCTCATTTCTTATTCCTGCCTCTTTGCACTCTGTGCCATCTGATCTTCAAAATAGTTCATGATTCCACCAGGATCACAAGTGAAACAAAACACAGGCATGTGTGGGAGCACTGCCTTCTCACACAGTGTCTCTTCTTCCCGGTCAGAACCAGGTGGAAGTGCAGTCAGGAGTGAAAGCTAGCTCTTTACAGACATTGTAGCTGCTTTGCAGACCAAAATGGTTCTTCTATGCTGAAATAAACTATAAAGTTTGAATGCCTGTTCTACCCATGCACTGTTTACCAGTCATCACAATGATAAATATTTTGGACTGTTCAGATAATGTCGTGTAAGAGCTAGAAGCTGGGCTTACAAGGTTTCCTTTACTTTCTCCACTAGCCTATTCTGCTTTTTCTAGTTCTGGTAGTGCAGGCTTGAATGGAGTAAACTCAGCTTGCATCCTGTACTGAGATGCTTTCTTTTTTTGGTGCCAGACTGTTGCACCATATTTTCTTTTTAAAAAAAATCATGTTTATAAAGCTAGTTTTTTCCCTTTAATACCATCTCCTAAAAACCCTGTACTTTATAAACGATGACTTAATATGGATGCTATTGCCAATTGTCATTACTAAAGATTGTTGCTTCTGTTAATAGCATTCTATCTTTGTCATTTTATTAAAATTATATTACTGCTCTGAAAACAAAAATTATTCCTTTATGCGATTGAAGAGTGACTGGCATGGCACTCCTCTGATCTTTCAAAAGAAATTTTACTTTCATTGTATTTGTGCATTAAATTAAGTGTTCATATCTACAGAATAAACTAACATCTTATAAATATTACTGTGTTTAATTATCAGTTCAGTATTTGAGTTTTTGCTGTTATGGTTGATGTCTAAGAGTGATTAAATGTGTAATAGAGAACAAAAGGAACATTGATGTGAACAAAGATACTATTAGATAAAGGTAAATTTTATCTTCTGCATGTTTTTATTCCTTTAAAAATGTTTTAATTACATTTATATTCAGTGTGATTGGGTATCATTTCCTTTTTTTTTTTTCCAGTTCAGTTCCTATTTTAGTCTTTCAAAACAACATTTTCTAGCAATGATTTAATCTGTAGAATCTTTCATTTCTTGTCTCAGCTGTATACATAAAGCAGCTATTCATCACAAGGGTGGTCACAAAAGGGAGATCAGGTAAAACAATGTTTGAAGGAAAAATCTGCTTGGACATCCTGCATTTTAAATCTGACTTGTTCTTAAGTGTCTTGTGGCATAGTACATTTGACTACACTTAAGCTTTAGATTCAGAGTGATGTTACAGATTTTGCTAGTTTTTTAAGCTAATCTGTTAGTAGGTAACAGCATACAGTGCTGAGTATAGTGTGACCTGACTTCTTTGTGTGTCTACAATATGACAAAATAAACAACCTTTTCAGTAGAGCACTTGATGAAACTTGGACTTACATGTTAAAAGACTCCAAGATGATTATAGTAAAAGCATATGCAAGTTTGTATGTTAGCTCTAGTAACTTGTGGATAGTACTATGATTGTATCAATTTTTAAAGTATTTTGCCAGGATTTTCAATTACACCTTATAATATCTCAGTCACTCCTAATTTATTGATAATTATACTTATCCAGGGTAGTGTAACTAATATAGGAGATGCAGTGGGGACTGCATCACATTTAGAAATTTAGACTGGTTCCTTAAACACCTGGAAGTATCTGCAAAAAAAAAAATGTGGTAGTAGTGTACTTAACCATATCCCATGGGCAGCTGTAAACATTAATGACGGTTAACCTAGGATGGCTTTAAATGTAAAAAGGGATTTCTAACCAGGAGACAGGTGGTATAACATACTCTTTTATAATCACCCCATAGCATGCTTTATGAACCATCATCAGGCCAGAGAGAAAGAATAGCTCATCTGGGCATGTACACTTCATTTCTTCATCCTCTTTTTCTTCTTTACAATCGTGTTATAGAAAAGAGCCATGCATTTAGAACAGAATGCAAAGTTAATCCTTGGGTTTATGAGCCCTAAGAACATCACAGGTATGGTTGATGCTGACAGGTCATATCATCCTTTATGAAATGGAGAAAAATGGTGAGAAAGCTAGAAAAGTACAGAGGAAAAAGTGCACAACTGCTTAAGGATTTGGTACCATGAGTCCTGAAATGCTGTCTTAAAGCTATAGTATACAACAGAAGACTGGAATGGTGCATTTATGATTGCTTACATTCTAGAACTGTCATTTAAGTTCAGAGGAGAGAGGCAAGAAAGAGCTTACTGAGGTCAGCTTGTCTTTTCTGTCCTTGCACTTGGTTTAGCAAATTTGCCTGGAGACTGCAAGGGTGGTATTAACCCTTACAGGATATCCTTCCTATCTTAGGTTTGAGGTACAAGAGTTTAGAGCATCGTGTAATAACCAGCTAGTACTAGAACAGGAATATATGAAGAGAAACGCAAGAAAATAGGATCAGTTTTCTATTTTATAGTTTCTGGGTGCAGTAAGATAAAACAGCCCTGAAAGAAGGAGTGGCAATGTATGCCTGGCTATTTTCTTCTACATCTCACAATTAATGGATTAGTTTGCACTAACTAACCCACTTAACAACACTTATTTTTTGTAATTAACTAGTCAACAACAATAAGGTTTAAAAGTTACTTTCACAGGTTTCTACTCTAATAAAATGCTTTAAAAATATATTGTTTATATGTTGGACAAGCCCTGTATTAAGGAAATAAATATAACGTATTTAGGTTCATGTTTTTGCTAGCTAATTCATTTGGGCCTTGATTCTTACTTTTCAGGATACATACTGTATGAAGCATCTACATTTATCTCAGTGGAGCTGCTCCTGATATGTAGTGCTAGAAAGACGTTTGTTTGTAGAGTATAAGCTAATTTAAATAAATCTAAAGCTGAAAGTGAAAAATGTTGATTTCTGATTCAGTCAATCCTAGCAATGATATTGTAAGTTTGTTTTTAATTCTTGAAAAACATATTAAAATTAACTTTTCTTCCATTTACGTAATGTGCATAACTAAACTTCCTTCCTACTGTGAGACAGTTTCATTTATTGTTATTTGTAAACAGCTTAGTAAAGATGCATAGTGGATTGGTCTAGAAACTCCTTGAACAGTTTCTTTTGAAATAACACTACATACGTTAAGCTCAATTACACATCCAAACAGCCACAGCACACTTTTGGTAATTTATTCATTGATTTAACATAGTACCCAGAAGAGTCATGCCTGCTGTCAATTTTGTAATATATTATGTTTTAAATATACTCATGCTCACCCATGCACGCCATTAAGGTGTGCATAAACCTGTGTTTTTCTCTCTTGACAGCTATAAATGTTTGTTATTATTACACAAAACATATGTTCATGTTGTTTTTGTCTAAATTATTCTATCTGGGGCTATAAAGTTTTAATGTTATTAGTTGCCCTTAGAATTTTAATGTTTCACTGCTGTAACCTTCTTAGGATTTCTCTGCAATTAAATAGAAACTATTTCAGTAGAGCCTGGAAGAACAATATATTTTATACAAATAATAAAAAAAAATCCCTTCTTGCTCCATTTTCTTCCAGTGTAGTAAACTGTTTACTTGACAGGGTTCTATATACAGCAATCCTACCTGTAGTATTTTCCAGAACTGAACAAAGTATTATACTTTTCTACAGTCTTGTCAGGAAAAAAATGTAGCTTAACCAGTTTAACATAGGAGATGTTGTAAGCAGTTTGCTTTGAAGGCCCCTGCCTGTTGTGCTCTCTCGTCCCCTTACTCAGCAGAGTAGCTCTATTACAGAGGAAACATCAACCAATGTAAGAGATACACTATGAAAAAAAGCTGATTTTTTTAGGTGATGGCGTGAGATTAATGTAGAGAAATCATCTGAACAAATATCTCCTTTGTTGTCTAAATAGCAGCAGTGTTGGCAATAGCAAAATGTATCACTTCCCCCCCTTTCAGTTTTCAAGGCCTTTTTTTAAGGAAGGAGAGAGCAGATGGGAATTTGTCCAAGATGTTAAAAAATATTTATTACTTTTAAGTGAGTAAATGACTCATTGTAGGGCATTCTTTTCCATATACAGGATTGAGGCGTTATAGGGACCCTATTTTCTTGTATTTTGTGCCGTAATACCCTCTCACAGAGCAAGTAATGTCTAAGTGTCAAGCAGATTTGAAATATCTGGCTTTTATCTTATTTGTAAGTATAGAATACTAGTATTTCTACTAGATTCATCAAGTTTTGTTCCACAATCTGACTATAGCTCCCTCCATGCATAGAGGAGCGAGAAGGAGCATGAACAGAACATTCAAAATAAACTGATTATAATATCGTTTCTGTCTTAACTTGATTAGGCAAGAGGGTTTTTTTTTTAGGAAAAAAATATTATATGTAACTGAATTTGTGCAAAATGCTTGAGATACTTCAATCTGACCATTTGAATTGGAAGGTGCTTCATGAATCTTATATTAAAAACTTGAAATCAAAATATCCTGCCTGACATCTTTAGGAAAGGTATGAGGAAAAAGACATAGTTGATGCCATTAGTAGTTACTAATACTTGGTATTTTTGAAGCACGGCGTACTTTAGCTCCAGAATGCATTTTGAAAAAAGGTATTTTTACATTTTACGGACAAAGAAACCTTCTCCACAGTTACAGAGAGTCATTAGGCCAGCTGGAGTTAGAATTCAGGAGTTTTGTCTTCCAGCCTCATGTTGAGCTCACTCAGCCAGTAATTCTCACACTTCCGGAGTAACAAAGATCCATTAATATTTAATGCTTCCAAGACTCTGCCAAAAAGAATTTTCTTCATGGAAATTAGTTTTGTCCACCCAAATTTAATTGATTTTGTCTCCCCTCCTTTCCTTGCTCTTCTTTTGTATTTATTCTTTCATTCACTTTTCCTTTTCACATCTCTTATACTTCTGAATCTTTGTCTTTTTTTAATTCTTTTTCTTTTTTTTTCCCCCTGCTTTTGTCCACATGCTGTCAGAGGATCCTGTGTCCTTTCATCCCCAACAATATTTCATCTTTCCTTCCTCATTTTCCCTAGGTATCTCAAACCCGCCTTCAGAACTGCTGTGTCTTACAGGGCCACAATTGCTGCTCACAAGCAGTTTCAGAGCACCCTAATTTTCAAGATTTTAATTATATCTGAAGTTTTTCCAATTACATGGTGAACTTCTGCATTGGAAAGAATAAGACCACAGCCTTCTATCCTCAGAACTGAAAAGCCTATAATAGAAAAAATGTACCATTTGTTGAAGAATAGAGATAACAGGGAAAAAGCAGTGTGTCAAGGTACTTGGTTAAACAATAATCTCTTACAGAGCACTCATTACTGCTAAATAATTGACTGTGTTGGGAGAAAGGTTTCTATGTGAAGAGAGGTTCAAGAAGGTCAGTTATCTAGTGGTAATGACCGTAGCGGTCATTAGAGGGTATTAATGCTATTAAGAAAAGAACTTTAACTTTTTATTGAAGTTTTTATTTAAATTATATTAACTTTGATTCAACTTTTAATTGAGGTGCAACCATCCAAATTCTATAGTCAGGAACCAAGAAGTAATGAACATAAAATTACATGTTCTTCTGATAGGCTGATGGGTGTTTAATATATTATAATTTCAAGAGTCTCTACAGAGCAGTTATTAGTGTAAAACTATTCAGAGGTATTCTATTAGAATTAGGGTTGGGTGACTGATTCACGAACAAATCCGGGCTTGACCCATAGCAAAAGCAGATAGTATATTTTCTGAGTCAAAAAGAACATCTTTTTACAAATACAGTTGCATGTGTTCTCAAAAGACTTGCTAAACAAAAGCAACAGTCCTTTGATGCCTGAAATGATCTGTCTCACAAACCTGATGCATGATGGCAGAGCGCTGAATTTATTCTGAACTGAGCCTGTAGTCCTATACTAAGCTCAGTACTTTCTATATAGACAGTCTCATGCAGAAAGTAAATAGGGACAGTATTACTGTTGTTCTTTCTGCAACTTAAGAGTCAAGGTATGGCTAGGGCTGCCAGGAACCCAAAGTATGAGCTACTAGGTGGAAGGATTGAGCAAATACACCTGTAGCCCTCCTGCTCCATCTGTCTATGGTGTCTTTTCCTCTAGAGAATTTTAAGAAAGGGCTGCTGAGCAGGTCTAAAGTGCTGGAGGGCTGCAGAAGAGGTATGAGATTGTGGAATGAACTCTCGGGGGACCAGAGGAATAACACGTCTCATGCCACTTTCTAGTCTTGCAACAGAATTTTTTGTCCCTGCCTTTCTAACTTAACATAGTAACATGCTTTAAAATAACAGCAGCAAAACCAACACACCACCAGAATAAAACGTTAAACGCTTCATTCACACAGGGGAATGATGAGCAAAAGAATGAATGATAGAGTAGGAGCTAATCACATTGCTTAGTGCATGTCTGGGCAGGTGCTAAGAGACTTTGGTAAGAAGGAACAACATAGCATAGAGAGGACTGCAAGCAGAACAGAATTCTCCATGCTGTCATGGCAACTTTTCAAGGTACAATTTGAGAGCCAAAAGCTATATTGTGTTTATGAAAAACTGTGACATTAAAAGAGATCTAACAGTCCTATAAAGTAGCTAGGAGAAAAGAATCCAGGGTGAGTTATTTATAACAAAGGAGCATGTTATCCAAAAGATCTTTTGCTGCTTTCATATTAATGCAGCAAATAAAAACAATAATTTTAAATAGGAGTAATTTATGGTATTATTATTAGTCAGGGTTTTTTTTTTTTTCCAATCTAAATAGAGGACAGGCAAACCTCAGTTACTACTACTATTCGTGCTAATTACTTGTGACTTTACTGCAGAAATAATATTCTGGGTTTTGGAAATATTGTGTCTGTTTCCAAAACTTCCAGGATGATGTTCAAGTTGCAGTTCTGTTGTTTGTTATATATTTCTGTAGTTTTATTGCATGGAGTGATGCACAGTTGTATGAAAACATCCGCTTCTAAAATTCTTTGAATTTCTTTGTTTTCTCATAATTACAGACTTGGGGAATACTCTGTATTAAATTGGTCTGCTGCCATTTTCTTGCAGGAAAATTTGCTCTATGAACTGATAATGGCTTTTTTTCCAGTGGGGGGAAAAAAAAAGTAAACTGCTTTGCATTTTTGGTAGGAAGCCAAGTTTTTGTCATTTAGACATGTCATATCGTTATGAAAACATCATGCATCATAACACAACATAACAATGTGATTTGCTGAGATGCTGACTCCTCTTGAAAAATTGTAAAGTGTTGAGTGCACATTTCCATGCAAAGGACTACCTGAGTATTTTAGAACGTTTTCCTGGGGCCCTGTTGCAGTGGTCTAATGTGTTAGCCTTTTAACTGGGAGAAGATAGGTTCTAATAAGTGATGTGCAAGTCTTTGTAGTTCTGCTTCATATGTTTGTGACATTTTCATAAAATCATAGAACAAAGTACTAAGAAAAATTTCAGGAGGTCATAGGAGGTCATTTAGTCCTCTGTCCTGCCCAGTGGACCAAAAAAAAACAAAAACAAAAACACATCTGAACTGCTTCTACTGTACATTTGTCCAACCTTTTTCTTAAAAACAGACAGTGGTGGGTATTATGTAACATCCAAAACAGTTTATTCCTGTGCTTAGCAAATCCGAAAGCTTTTTCCTACTGTCTTGCCCAAATTTATCTCACAGCAGTTTATGCACAGTTGTTCTTGTCCTGTCCCCAGAAGACACAGGGAATCGTTACTTTATTCTGTGTGACAAGCTTTAACATACTTGATCGTCATCAATTTGCTATTCTGTTTCACATTCTTCTGTCAAACTATAAACCCAGTGTAAAACTGAAAATAAATGAAAGTCAAGATAAATGACTTCAACTGTAAAAGCAAACAAACAAAAGAAGTGATATACTCGTCCCTGTGCCTGTTGAGATTCAAACATTATCCCAATATTCTGCTCATGCCAGAGAATCTTCAGTGTATCAACAATCACAGGAGGGCACTTCCACCTCCCCTGGTCCTTTGGTGCCAGCTCTTGGTGTAGCTGTTGTTTTTCGCAGTTCCATAATGCCTTAGACACGGTGCAAGATGGGCCTGGAAGTTGAAGTGCTGCAAGAGTGTCTAAAGGGATCACATTTAAGTCATCTGTCACCCTTCCAGCAAGGAGTGCGCTGTTGTTAACATACTTGCCTGAAAGGACAATTAAGCTAGCTTAGCATTAAAATGTAAATACAAATATTCAAAACGTAAGAAATAGTTACAAATGTTCAGAGAGGGCATAAATGAAGTAATAAAGTACATTGTGCACCTGATCTACTTACTTTAAAATTACATCAAAAAAATCTCTCTCTCATTCAGCCAGGTTGCTGCTTGCCTCCTGACACGATGGAAGATAGGGCTTTGTGCATACTCTGAATTTCCCATTCAAATCTTCTGGAAGGTCTAGACTGTCTTAGTCCTTTACTCTTCAAACCTCCTATTTTCTCCTTCAGTAAGGGAGACTTTCTGGCCATCCTCTTTATTAGAACGAAGTATGTTTCCGTTTGGTAACTATGTATAAATATCCCTTGATTGTACTAGACATTATCTCCTGCACTTAACTGGTTAGTAAACAGCTGTTTACTCAAGGAGATGTATAGTTTCCCCCTGCTCCTTTGATTGCTACTTGAAATTCTCCTTAGTGTGTAATATATCTTTTTACTGGNAAAAAAAAAAAAAAGGTAAGTCAATTGTTCTTAGCTTATTTCTGTCTCTTGTCTAAGCCCAATATCACTAGCAGTTAACAGCTTTTGGGTGTTTGATCTTCAACATTCTCCTTTTAAGGAGACCTTAATAGAAGACAAACAGGTGTTTGTCAGGGAGGTGTAGCACTTGCCAGATAAAGGCAAAATGACTTTAAAGTCTTCATCGTTTAAGTATTTACACATGAATTTTTCCATGTGATGGTCTAATTAAAGACAAAGGAACTATTAACTTAAGTAAAGTTAAGCATGTTCTTAAGCGTTGCCAGAAATGAAATGTATGTAGAAACATACCATGATAAATGGTAACAAACAGTGGTGCTAGCAGGAGTTTGGAGAAGTGGAGGAAAACAACAACAACAGGGTAGGTATGCCATGTATATGCATCATGGAGATGCCTCCTAAAATTTAGGAGTCAAAGTCACATTTATTTGAATTACTGCAGTCCTTTCACATTTTCCTGTTGGAACCGTCTAGGCTGAAGTAGAGAAGTTGTGGAAAAGGGAGGTATCTGAAGCAAGCTGAATTGGATGAAAAATTGAAAAAGCAATGATAAAAAGATAATGAATTGAAGCAATACAAAGAAGTAAAATAATGGGACAAGAAATAAGGTTATTCTTTTTTCCTGGCTACTGACTATCTTATCTAAGCAATGAGAGATCAGATCTAAGCTTCCTGAGATCAGAGCTGCTGTGCACTACCTGTCATGAATGAGTATTCTTGTTTTTCAGAGGTGGTAAAACAATAGAGGACAGGAATGATGACACCAAATAATGAATGATGCAATTATAAATGATGCTGAAGGTGTATAAGGAGAAGTTACACTCATGAAAAGACAGCAGGGGTGAACAGACTAGGCCCACTGAAAACATGTGTCCTCTGCATTTGTTGCAAGTTGATGATGAGTTCAGAGCTCCCCTGGAAAAGCTAAGCTGTTCTCAGGAACTTTTTCCAGAGGTATGGTAGGGTTAGAGGCTTTACATGCAGAAGACACTGCAGTTTGGAATGAATATTATGCCCATCCAGTGTTAGTACCAGGGCATGGTGCATTTCCTGTTTCCGAAGGATTGCACTCTCTTTAAAGCGTGCAGTGCAAAATAAAATAAGGCCAGTTTTCATGATCTGCAGTTTATTGTGTGAATTTTGTGTGAGATTGACTTGCATAGAGTTCCTTCTTTATAAGAGTACTAGTAATATTGTCCCCAAAAGAGTGGAAAAAATCACTATAAAATTGTTGACTGTATGAATAAACATGGATCATCTTTCAACAATTCTCATATGAATTGCACCATTCTTCTCACATGTGCTAGGTTAGCAACATTTTGTCTGGAGAGTCCAATGATCACATGTATTGATTTTTAACTGTAATTGAAATAGCTTAGTGTCGCATAGTGTCTGGTTTCAATTTTAGACTTTGATTTGTAAGGATTGTGAACTAATCTTGCCATTGCATGTTACATTTGTAAACCAAAGTTTTAAATTGTGCTGATCAGACAGATGTAGAAAATTACAGCTGCATTGCAGACCTGCACCTGTGCCTGGATTTCATCTTTTCTAGTCTCTACTCAGGACATATGTATATGCTATGAGAAAATTTATGGTGTGGGAAACCTGTACTAGTTTGTGGAGCAGAAACAAGTGGATAGAAAGTAAGATGTGGTTCTGTTTTATAATTGGGGAATGAGAGGCAAAGAGATGGAGTCATTATTAAGAAGCTCGCATATCAAGTCAGAAACAAGGCAAAATCATAATGTGCATGTCCTTACTCTCAGTTCCTCTCTGTGTTGCCTTTTTAAGTCCAGCCTACTTCATTTTTCAGTCCATTGGTTGCTATTTAGGGCAGAAGAAGCTAATGTAATAATATCCTTAATTAGAAAAGGTGAGGAGTGGTGGAAGAGATCACACACTGACTGGTCAGCAATGATACTATTTTCTTTGCATCTAAAAGCTTGTCTGCATGGTGAGCACCTAGAAAACCTTACTAAATCTATGAAGTTTTTGTGCATAAGTTAAAGAGCATTAGACTCCCATATGGGTGTTTTTTCTCAAAAGCAAAGTGTCCTTAGCTTGCTCTAGCTCCTTAGAGAAGGATTAAGCTACAGCAAATTAAGGCCACTTTATTCCCAAATAAGTGTCCACATGGGGGATTAATGCACTTTAACTTACACACATTAGTTTTGCAGCATTAGTTAATTAATCTTAGAAGTCTTGCCCCCATGCAGACAAACCCACAGAGGGCTTCCAGAGATGTTGATTCCCAAAGCACTAGCTGAATTAGTTCATTTTGCATCTCTCCTGACATTTTCTGAGGGAACATATTCTTAAATATTTAAAGTTCAGTATTTAATCACATCATTTCCAAACATGTGGGAGTTCCATACCTTTGCTCGATGAAACCTTGAAAACACCATCTCAACTAGATGATGCCTGCTGTCATCATAATGGTGTCAGGAACTTGTTCCAATTCAATAAATAACTATAATCTTTAAAAGGGGAAATATTACATTAACATGGGGTTAGGTATACATTTTCCACGCTATACTGTGATTTTAGCTAAATATAAGAGCTATTACGACTATATGGGCCAAGTTAGTCTGTATCAATGAAAAGCAAGGCAGTGTGTGGAAATATCCCTGTAATTCGATGTAAACCTGGCGATGCAGTTGAATTTGATTAAAATATTTATTTTCCAGAACATTTTTATTAAATTTTGAAACTTGTTTATTAAAAGATACTGCACAAAACATATCTTGTATTTAGAATGTAAAACTGGTATTGCAGGTTAAGAATGAGTACTGGTATCATTGTTATCCAAAATAAAAGTAATTCCTTTAAAGCTGTTCAGAAGTTGGATGTTGAAGATTAGCCAAATAGACATTAATTTAAATAGAGTCACTTAAAGAAGAAAAAATGACAGCAGTTACTGGTTTGATTTCATTTATCTGCTGTTATTTTCTTAAATGTTCATCTTGACTGCAGCTGTTTGAATAGGAAGCTGTTAGCTATAAATAGGGAACATGGAAAGTTCTCTGCTTTTTTCCCTGTTGTTTAACATTACATTGTGTAATTGATAAAAGTAACCCTCAAATAGAACCACTTGCTAAGATATGCTTGTTTTCTTCCATCCCAGGCCAAAACATGTCTAANACCAAAACCCCAAAACAAAACAGAGATAAGTTCTGAAAGGAAGAAGATAATTCTTTATTCATCATGCATGCAAACTTGTCAGTTCATTAAAGTATACCTATAATTAAAAACTTAAGTTAATTAAGTTTTTAGGTTTTTTTTTTTTTTTTTTATTCTCGTTATCATAAAAGAGAAAAAAGAACAGTCTGGAGGGATCTTAATGTCTCACAACTATTGCTGGTTGGAACACATCCCATCTTCTTGTTCTGTCCGTGAAATACTTTCTTCTGAAAAAACAGCGCTATTTTTAAGCAGAAAACTAATATATTTTAGACTATAATTTCTACTAAAAAGCAATGTTATAAAAATTGTTGTAAAATACTTCTTGCAAAACATTGTTAATCAAAAAATTTTCCATTGGAAAAATTCTATTGCTGGGAAATTTTTAACCTGTTCTACTCAGTACAGTAAAATTTTGCATTTAATTCATTTTAAGAAGAAGTCCTTTTGGCTTTGGCAATACCTGCTATTTGCAGTTAGTTGTTGGTTGCAGCTTCTTTACAGTAAGCTTCTGAATCTGAAAAGTTTCATGCAAAAAATGTTTCTAATGGATTTACGAGCCCAGAGAAACTAGGGAAGAAGAGACTTGCTGGTTTTTACAGATCCTGTGGGGAAAGACAGTGTTGGATGGAAGTCTAAGTTTTACAAGATCTAGTTCATACACTTTGTATTGATATTCAGATTGTGATAACCTGGAAAAGCTGCTAACTTTAAATTTATATTCACTTTGAATCTTCTATCTGAATGTAACCTTTACTGTTTGTTTGTTTTTTTGTTTGTTTGTTTGGTGTGTGTGTGTGTG
>VXAL01006787.1:170160-181015 GCA_013399475.1 Chauna torquata | reverse complement strand
TTCTTTGCCATGGGGCAGCTTCTGGAATCTTCTAACAGAAGCCACCCCTGTGGCCCCCCTGCTACCAAACCTTTACCACATAAACCCAGTACAGGTACAAAACTCTTAATTGCTGGGCATCACCTGCAGCATACATAGAAACAACAGGATAATTAAGGATTGTTGTGGTTTTACCCAGTAGAATGCGTAGCACCACACAGGTGCTCGCCCACTCCCCGTCAGTGTGATGGGGAGGAGAATAGGAAGGGTAAAAGTGAGAAAACTCGTGGGCTGAGATAAAGACAGTTTACTAGGTAAAACCAAAGCTGCATGTGCAAGCAATGCAAAATAAATACAATTTTTAATAATAAAAATTCACTAGTAGTGATTGAATTCCTACTACTACCTACTAGGAAGGTGTTCAGCCATTTCCAGGAAAGCAGGGCCCACCACATGGAATGGTTACTTCTGAGGTATATTTTCCACAGTGAAATTTTGCATGATATTAGTTCAGTAATGGTACCCCAGAGCTGCAACTTTTGACAAAATCTGTTTCACACCACTTATAATTTAAGAAGCCACATTCTTTAAAAAAAATAGAAATAATAAAAAATAAGAAATAAAAAAAATCAGACACTAGACTCTTTTCCAGAGGACATAGAACAACATTATAAATCTTATCAAGAGCAGTTTTAAGACTACATGTATTTCACAAATTCATGCTATCTTTTGCAAAGTTATCTTAAAAGTTGTTTGGTGATAAAACTCTAACCAATCAGTATTAACTACTGAGATACACATATGAATATTTATTTACAAATATAAAATTACATTGTTTGCATAATTAACTTCTCTGCTAAAACTGTCTACTTAAAAAAAAACATAAATGGCACTGAACCCGTTTTTTTTGCCACTTCTTTATGAAGAACTTATACATAGAGTTTTCTTGAGAAAATTTCTTTTAGAAATTATTCTTTTTGCATCAGTCAAAAAGAAAGACTAAATTGCCATATCACTTCATGTGTTTCTTTATTTCCCAGTTACACTCAGGGAAACAATCACTCTTAACCACAGAGAACTGAGGTATTTGTAGCATACAGGCTGATAGAATGGGAGTAGATTATGGTTACTCTGTGATGGCCTGGAATTTCTCAAAAACCTGCAGAGACATGACTAAGAGACTATGTACCATTCTGACAATTTTGCCACTGGCTGATAGCCAAAATAAGGGGTTTTGCATGTTT
This sequence comes from Chauna torquata, assembly GCA_013399475.1. Taxonomy (NCBI): domain Eukaryota; kingdom Metazoa; phylum Chordata; class Aves; order Anseriformes; family Anhimidae; genus Chauna; species Chauna torquata. Next base: position 179,792 of record VXAL01006787.1, on the reverse strand, counting down.
TTCTCATTAGGAGAAGCCTTCTACATAGGAGTCAGCTTTTCTTTGGTACCATTTTGGCTCCTCCCAAGGAACCTCCAAAATTCTAAATTCAGCAGGAATCCAAATCACAAGTATGCAAAAAAATCCCTTTTTACAGCTCACTGTGTCATTGACTACAAATAAACACATCTCACAAAAAGCCAAGTTAACACAGGAGGAGGAGAGAAGAAAAAAAATGGCAATTTAGCATGCTGCCTGCTCCCTGCCTAGAGAAATAAAACCACTTATAATCAGAAGCAGCTGTTATTTGATGGGGGGTTGCTGGCATTGCTGGCAGCTGGTTTGGCTGACACACCAGCCTCTGGAAAGCGCTTGGAAGCCATTATCTTCACTCCAGAAAAATAAAAACACAGGATCCAAAACTCAGAGAAGGGTTCACTTACTGCTTTTAAGCTCTGTGCCAGGCAGTAAAAGCAGTGCAGCTGGGGCCAATACACACTGCCCAGTGCAAGACTGTGCACACGCTCACTCTCTCTCCTTTCATAACTTGTAACTCATTCCAAATATTCTCTCTCACAAGCTTGTGAGCAGTGCCTGTCTCAGCAGACGGCTTCAGGTTTCCTAGTGATCTCAGCTGAAACATCTGCATGCACCAGGTGCTGGATATACCTGCCTCAATGCCCATTTTTCAGGGATGGGAGCATGGCAAAGACACCACTCCATGCTCTCCAGCCTCCTCTTTGGGCTGTTTTTCAGAGCTGACCCATGAGAAAGGCCTGTCCCCAGCTGCTAGTGAGGGTTACTGTTGGAACAGCCAACTGTTTTCACATTCTGAAAAAAAATTTTTTTCCTTAAGAACATAATATATCATAGGAAGGAAATCCTGACCCTCTCTCATCTACCCAACACACTCTACCATCCATTCAGTTCTATATTCTTCCCCTTCAGCTCTTCCTCTATCTCACACAAACTACATAGAAGGTTCTCTTGCTTAGCAGCCACTCTCAGACAGTAGACATAGGTAGACCTACTGCAGGCTTTGGTGGTATCAGCAGACAGTTGGGTGGGTGAAAAGTGGATTCCAACAACCAGAGCTAAACATGGAGCTACCTTACACATCAAAATACACAGAAAAACAAGTAGCAAGAGTGCCAGTCTGAGCATGGAGCCCTGCGGGCCAGTACAGGCCACAACTCTCAGTAGCACTGCATGCTTATCAGCATTATCTTCTGTTTCAAAAGAAAACACTTTGCTCAGTAGTAGTGGGTCTGCCTTAATGTGGACCAAGAATGAGTTGTACAGCTTTTAATATCTTTACTCATTTAACATTTTTAACTGGGAGGTGGTTCTTATCTTCTCATTGGACTGTTTTCCTGCCCACGTTTAGTCTATGACCAAGCTGTTAACCTGTTGCAAGATTTAAGTGTTCTCTTCTGCTCTGGCAGGGCAATATTTGAACTCTATAGAGCCCCTCCCCAGATACTGAGTCTTACATTTTGAATAAAACATATATTAAAAGTCAGATCTCACACAATCATCAAGGCTGAATTAATTATGCAACTTATTACCAGCTTGTACTGAAGAAGAGCTACAGCAATAATCAAAACTTTTAATGTCCTAATAAGCTTGGAGGAGCTGATGACTAGCTGATGACTGCTTTTTAAAGGATGTTCTATACATAAATTTATGACAAGGAAGGTGTTTCCCTGGAGCTGTGATCAAAGTGGCAGATGGTGTATCCACACAGGTCACGCTAAACTGAGCAGCAGTGGGCCCAGTCTTCATAATAAATGACCAACTAGAGTCTGGGCCAGCAACTGCACTTTCTTTACTCCCTTCCTGCATCCACTTCCCATGTCTTAACCAACTGGGTAATAAATTAATGTTATACTGGTCCCTCACATCAGACCACAGAGCAAATTTTAAAATATAAGCACCCTGTAAAGACTAACAGGAGGTCAGCTGGGTAACAAGAAGGTTAAATTATTTCATTGGAATCATTTGGTCAAAAAGTAAGTACTGTGCAACAAACTGGGGTGCCTCAAGTATAATTTCAGACCTTCTGGGAATGGAGGAAGGCAATGCTATGTCACACCCAGTTTGGCCTATGTCTACTTCATAAGAAAAAGACAGAATCTCTCCAGCATATATTTTTAAAAGAAAGCTTTACTTTTAGATTACAGTCCAGCAACACACACAACACAGCAAAGTTTGCCGTTGTTTGAAACTAGACTGGTTTATGGCTAGGTAGTACTTGCCTGGACTCCTAGGAACAAGGGTATATCTTTGTCAACGGAGGAACGGTAACTTTTTATTCCTTTCTTTTTCAGTGGACAATCTTTGTGTGCCTCCCTCACTAACCAGAAGCTGACAGCTGAAGTCCATCTTAGAGATGAAAAACTTGCTTTGAGAGATTATTTTTCCTCCTGAGTCATGCTGAAGTGCATCCTACATTTACACATTTAACAAGTGACGTAGCCATGCTCACCTGCATCCACAAACCTGCAGGTATGCTCTAAGCCTTGCAGATCGAACTGCAAGAACTTTTAGATGAAATAGGGAAGTCTGGATTTCCTTACTAGTCTCTCACTTGCCTTCTGATGCTACAAACAACAGCACTGTTTGTTCCAACAGCATTGTTATGAAGTAGAAGCCCGATAAGTAACAGAAGTAAGTGGAAAACTGCAGCTTATTTTACACAGAGACATGAATCATTGAATAACAATTTTCATTTACGGCTTCGAGTACTATGACAGTCTGTGATTACTATGAGAGTCTTACAGAACAGTGACAGCATATGCGTTTCATGAAAGTTAGATGTATTTACAATTACTTTGCTGAATTAGGCATGAGTACAGTTTGCTTAAAGAAAAAAAATCTCTTTTCCTTCTCTTCTGTATGGAAAAGCATATGGACTAAAAAAGGAAGAAAGGCACATTCTAAACACAACACCATTTAATACAAATCCAGTCCCATTTCCAAGAGAAGGTAACAACAGAATTAAGGTGTTACGGAGAATTCACTGTATAAAGAGAAATTACTGTACAGTATCATACTGGCAAAGTTATTCTTTGTTGTGAAGGAATTTAATGAACACCACCACAAGCTGAATAAATTACCATGTTTTTCTCACAGAACTGAGCTAGCATACAACTATCTGGATTTCTGCTCCATCAGTAGATTTAAGCAACACTAAAAATTCGGACATTTAAGTCCTTCCCCCACCATTATGGCCCTAGCGACAGATGTTCTAGATCTCCCCAAGAGTCCTGTAATTTGTGTTTTCCACCCCTTCCTTCTTTAAACTTCCAAGTAGCATCTCCGTAAAAATCAGTAAGTACAAACAACAGCATAATGTAAGAGTAATTACAAACATACACATCTTTCTGTATAATATAGCCAGATGTGGAACAGTAACATTTACCATGTGGTAGAATGAAGTAACTGTGTGAAACATGATACAGGAACTCTGAAATCCAGCATACAAGTCCGGATGCATGAAATGTATACAAAAATGCACGGTTAGTGAGACAGCATTGTCTGAAATTTCAGAGTGCAATGAAAGATAACATCTTCCAGCATTGGAAAAATCCAGTCCATCAGAGGAAGGAATGTTCCATCTAATGGAGAACAGGTGAAAATATGGAGACGTAAAGAAGAACTCACTTTATGGATCAAACTTCCTGCAGCCCCTATGTAGTAAGTGAAAATAGTTAATGCCACTGTCACGATTCATGCAATCCTGCTTTTATAATGCATGGTCAATTTTATCTGCCTCAGATAGTATTTGGGGAGAGAAGGATTTTTGTTTCACAGTAACTATGCGGATATAGTTCAGTAGCATAGTGATTGTTAGAGCAGAGAGGAGCATCAGTGCACTGTTAATATTTTGAGATAGTAATTAGGTGTTTGTAGACAATAGATTACATGGCAGTTTATGTAAGGAACTTGACTTTCCCTGTAGGTGCAAGTACCCAAACACGTTTTTCTATTTCCCACAAAAATTTTTTTCACGTCAGATCCAAGTTATTTCCTTTATTCCAGCACCTGTTCCTGTCTGAGCCATACAGGGATTTGCTCATAAACCATACACTGCTGCTGTAAAGCAGGAATCCACTCGTTTCTCTCTGCAACAGGTTTCTCGTTCAGATAGAAACAATGTACTTTTTAGCTCTGCAATTCAGTATCACATAACTCTTATATCCCTTCTTGAACACCAGAACATGCTGTGCCAAACTTCATCTACATGAAACAGAAGAAAAGAAGCTAGAAATATAGGGTGGAAAGGATAAGGCTCTCATATTCATGCCAATTTAGTATGCTATGGTATTCAGGGCAAACTGCAAGTTACTAAAGAGATGGGGAAATTTTGCTAAAAGAACAGCCTTTGATGTTCAGTGATTTCCTCATTCTTTCCTGTAATTCCATTATAGCCCAGGCTGAAGAACTAGCAAATTAATGTATCAGCTTGCCAAACTTGCAGCTAAGGATGGAATCCTAATTTTTTTTTTTTAAGCTTTTTAGTGAACAGCAAGTCTTTCATTTCCATATATATTGACAGAATCTGAGCAGAACTGTCAATATCAGACTAAGGTAGTTTTGGTGACAAGGATTCTCAGTTTTTCTACAAATCATCACACAAATAATTAAAAAGAATCAAGAAAGTACATGCTAAAAGAAAAAAGAAGCTTTCTGATGCGCACAACAGACATGATTGGTCCTACTAAATTAGGAATGATGCCAAACAGCCCTAAGCACTGTTCACTGGCACCATCCCTATTAGCTATTCACAAATACAGAGCAGGTTGCAAGTGGTGTGGGATGACAGGAGTCAGAGAAATAAATCCATTAGAACAAAACTGGAGTTTGAAATGCAAAACAAAAAGACAGTTATGACTGTGAGTTATGGTGTTGTCCATGAGGAAGGAAGGGTCAGGTCTAGGTGAAGGACCACAATAAGTTTGCCTGTTTGTTTAACTGCGACCCTTTCATCCAGTCAGTGCACCAGAATACATAGTGGTACAGAATGGAGGTACAAGTGAGTGATGAATCAACGATATGAGTTGGCTAAGTTCAACATAAACCTCCTTGTTCACAAAATAAACAAATATATCATGCACAGTTTTCAGCATCTTCCAAGAGAATGTGCCCCTGCATCTCCCAGCCCAGTTCCTTAAAACCCCCCTTGCTGCCACTACACTGAGTTCCATTGTCAAGGATCACTCCATACCTGCTTCCAGTCTTGACACAATCTGCAATAAATTACTTCAGCCAGCCTGATATCTCTTAGAGTGACAAGAAACTAGGACATACGCAATCCAGTAGGTTCCTGGAGTGCACTGATGATAACTTCTTCCTCCAAGTGATGGAGGAACCAATCAAGAGAGGTGCTCTGCTGTACCTCATACTCACCAACAACAAAGGGCTTGTTGGTAATGTGAAGGTCAAAGGCAGCCTTGGCTGCAGTGACCATGAGATGGTGGAGTTCAGGATCCTGAGGGCAGGGTGGAGGGTGGAGAGCAATCTCACAGCCCTGGACTTCAGGAGAGCAGACTCTGGTCTCTTCAAAGATCTGCTTGGAAGAGTGCTGTGGATTAAGGCCCTGAAGGGGAGAGGGGCCCAACAAAGCCAGTTAATGTTCAAGGATCACCTGCTCCAAGCTCAAGAGACATCCACTCCACTGAACAGGAAGTCAGGCAAAAATGCTGGGAGGCCAGAGTAGATGAAAAATCTGCTCCTGGACAGACTCAAAAATACAGAGGCTGGAAGCAGGGATGGGCAAGCCAGGAAGAATACAGAGACATTGTCTGAGCATCCAGGGATAAAGTTTGGAAAGCTAAAGCCCAAATAGGATTGAATCTGGCCAGAGTTGTCAAAGACAACAAGANAAAGGGCTTGTTGGTAATGTGAAGGTCAAAGGCAGCCTTGGCTGCAGTGACCATGAGATGGTGGAGTTCAGGATCCTGAGGGCAGGGTGGAGGGTGGAGAGCAATCTCACAGCCCTGGACTTCAGGAGAGCAGACTCTGGTCTCTTCAAAGATCTGCTTGGAAGAGTGCTGTGGATTAAGGCCCTGAAGGGGAGAGGGGCCCAACAAAGCCAGTTAATGTTCAAGGATCACCTGCTCCAAGCTCAAGAGACATCCACTCCACTGAACAGGAAGTCAGGCAAAAATGCTGGGAGGCCAGAGTAGATGAAAAATCTGCTCCTGGACAGACTCAAAAATACAGAGGCTGGAAGCAGGGATGGGCAAGCCAGGAAGAATACAGAGACATTGTCTGAGCATCCAGGGATAAAGTTTGGAAAGCTAAAGCCCAAATAGGATTGAATCTGGCCAGAGTTGTCAAAGACAACAAGAAGGGCTTCTGTAAGCACATCAGCAACATGAGACTAGGTCAAACGTGGGCCCTCTACTGAATGAAATGGGAGACCTAGTTACTCAGGACATGGAAAAGGCTGAGGTACTGAATGCCTTCTTTGCCTCAGTCTTGAAGGTGATGGGGCAGCTAATCCTGGAAACCATTGCCAGACACATGAATGAGATGAGCTACAGAAGTACAATTAAATGCAACTATGAATCAAGAGATGCACAGAGCTTCACTAAAGTTATGTTAATATACACTTGAGACACAATGACAAGAAGAGACAACTTCTCTTCAGCGCACTTTAAAAAAATGAAATCTCTTTCCTGTTTTCCTGGGGAGGCATAGAAGAGGGGAATAGTCAAATAAAGGTTGCCAGCTGGACTGCAGAGCAAGAACAAAACTCCTTTATTTCTACGTTTTGTTTTTTTTTTTTAATATGAATATCAGAATGCAACATCTAACCACTGGGTTTTCACAAAAGCGTACAGAAGCAGAATAGGATGTTTAAGAATATTAGCTAACGGAACTCCTTCCTCCGCCTCCCCCTAACCTCTACCCTGAGGTAAACTGAAGCACTCTCTTCTCCCAGTAGTGTCTCTCCTTGTCTGCGTTTTTGATATGCAGGAGGTCTCAGATGCCTTCATGCTGAACGTAAGTATTACAAGCCTCTCTGAAAGCCAGGACAGAAGCTGAGGACAGGATTTTATACCACACTAAGTGTTAACTGGCATTCTGGCTCATAATAAGTGGGGGAAAGGTAAGAGCAGAAATATTTTGAACATGAATTAAAACATGTTTTGCTTGTATTGGTAAGCTCCCCCCAAAAGGTAACATCTGTTTTTGAGAGTTGTTTACTGCACTTCATTGTAGCTCAAAGCATTTGCCCTCCAACAGTCACAAAGCCTGGAAATGAAACCACCTGCCACTGATTTCACTCTGACCTCTCAAGAACACACATGTCTTTATGGTAACACAGGTCTGGCAGGCATTCCAGTGTGACTCTAGGTCACAGAGACTTCCCTCTGCTGCAGGGATGGGTTTCTGGCCTTGGAAGCTCCCAGTTTCTTTGTATTATGCCGACACATATCTTGGCCTGTAGCAGAACCTCGGATATTCTCTTCTCCCTAATGAGCTGCATGTTGAGATTTTCACTGCAATGCAATCTACTGGCTACCTTGGAGCTACTGCTGACAATTTACCCCTGCATAGTACTAAGGAGATGGCAGGCCCTGTTATGTTTTAACAGGGAGCTTTACTCTTACTGTTTTGTTTCGATTTACTTTTGACCCACAGTGGTTAGGAAGCCGTGGAAGACAAGTCAGAAGAGTTCTGAGCATTAAAAAAAGGTGCAAATACAATTATTGTTTTGTCAGTTTCCATACTAGATGTATGATCTTTGGCAGTTTCATGTCAATCAGTTTTCCAAACTTTAGTTCTAGCCAGAGATTTAAGCCATTCAATTCTCTTGCACTAAAACCCTTTTTTTCCCCTTTTTTTTTTTTTTAAAGTGGAAATATCAGTAACCATAGAAGTTTTTTTTACTGGAATGATTAAGAGTTGGTTTTCATTAAGAAAATTTAACGTGGTGCCATCAGTTCAGCACAACAAAATCATATGAGGCACTGAGAGGCATATTTATACAGTACACAGATATAAAGTAGCAAGAGGTAAAAAAGACACAGTGAGGGAGAAAATCTATTCTTATAGCTACAGCTAAATCACTGTTAAACATTCAGAAGATTATTCTGACACATAAAACAGGAAGTGTGCTTAGCCAAAATGTGTCTGGCTACAACAATTCCTGCCTCTTAGAAATTTCTAGAAAGATTTCTCATCCCATTGCTACACTGGAGAAGCAATTTTTCAGTGGTATGGGCAAAACAGCTCTTGGCTCTGCCTGAGTTTCCCTCTGTGTGGTTAAAATTGCAGCCTATGCATTCTCAGCAGATCAGTTCCTTTTTTCTTGGGCGGTTAAACCTCAGCAGGTAATGGAAAGGGGTCAAGGAATGACAGCACATGACTGTGCATCTTCTTCATCCTTCCACCAGTGGAGACGAACTGGCATCTCTCATTCCTGTGCTACAAAGCCTTGCCCAAATGAGCATAACAATCAGTCCATGGATTTTTATTTAAATGCTCCACAGTGCATTCAGAAACATTACAAATTGACACAAACTCAGTGCATTTGGCTTACACTGCAAGGTTTCGTAACGGGGGGCCACAGGGGTGGCTTCTGTGAGAAGATTCCAGAAGCTGCCCCATGTCAGACAAGAGCCAGCTCCAGCCGGCTCCAAAAGGGACCCGCCGCTGGCCAGAGCTGAACCAATGAGTGATGCTGGTTGTGCCTCTGGGAGAGCAGATTTAAGAAAGGGAAAAAACTGCTGCTCAACAGCAGCTGGGAGAGGGAAGTGTGAGGAACAGCCCTGCAGACACCAAGGTCAGCGAAGAAGGAGGGCAGGAGGTGCTCCAGGTGCCGGAGCAGAAGTTCCCCTGCAGCCCGTGGTGAGGCCCATGGTGGAGCAGGCTGTCCCCCTGCAGCCCATGGGGTACTACATGGAGCAGATCTCCACTCTGTTCCTGAAGGACTGCAGCCCATTGGAAGGATCTACGCTAGAGCAGTTTGGGAAGGACTGCATGTTGTGGGAGGGACCCATGCTGCAGCAAGGGAAGAAAGTGACAAGGAAGCACCAGGAGAGACAAAATGTTATGGACTGACCACAACCCTCATTCCCCATTGTCCTGCACTTTTTGGGTGGCAGAGGAGGTAGAAGCGTTGGGAGTAAAGTTGCGCCAGGGAAGATGGGTAGTGGGGTAAGCTGATTTTAGTTTTGCTCCTCACCATCCTACTCTATTTTGAACTTGCAATAAATTAAGTTACTCTTCCCCAAGTTGAGTCTCTTGCCTGTGACAGTAATTGGTAAGCAATCTCCCTGTCTCTATCTCGACCCAGGAGCGTTTCCATCTTTTCTCCCTGGGTCCTTTTGAGGAGGGGTAGTGAGATGTGGTGGTTTTACCCAGCTGAGCAGGCGACCTCCACCACAACTGCTCGCTCACTCCACCTCCTCAAAGAAACAGGGGGAGAAAATATGATGGACAAGGGCTTAAGGGTTGAGATAAGGACAAGCAGGTTACTTACTAATTATCATCATGGGCAAAACAGACTCAACATAGGGAGATTAATATAATTTATTACTATAACTAGCAAACTAGAGCAGTGAGAAACTAAAAGCAAACTAAAAACACCTTCCCCCCATCCACCCTCTTCTACCTCCTCCCCCCGAGCGGCGCAG
>VXAL01006787.1:142779-163091 GCA_013399475.1 Chauna torquata | reverse complement strand
AAAACCAAAAAACAAAAAACAATCTACTGATTAACGAGCAGTCTGCAAAAAACTAACTGTTCATGATAACTCACTCTTTCTTTCTGCTCTTATTTGTCAATATGAACCCACTGCTGAGAAACTAGAACATGACTCAAAATGAAAGGGAATAAGTTTCAAATATAAAATATATATCACAATTTATGGTGATGTTTGGTCTATAGATGAAAACAGTTTCAGAATAAATACTTACATCCTGTTCATAAATGTTTCAAGGGAAATCAAAATTTATGTGAGACATGCCCTGAGCTACCTAGACTCTCTAATAGTGCAAACAATGTTGCAGCGATGCCTGGTTTCACCCTGGCTTTTGCAAAAGAAACAGAGCAACTGTCCACAGATTTCCTAAATGGCTGGCACACCATAGCATTATGTGCACTACAGCCATTCCTGTAGCTTTGCTAAGTTCCTCTCCATCCACTGGATATTGAGCTGAATTGTGTCAATTGCCTCTTTTACACAACGCAATTTAGAACTCTCTTCTGATTTTGACTCAAAAAATGTCTTCACCTGCATAGCAAGAAAAAAGAAAGAAAAAGAAAATCGTAATTAATAAATATCAATGCTGACCACACAAATAGCTCCAGAAGCAAAGGCTACGTGCATGTGCCAGAAATTGAGAATCATCTGTATCTATGCAGCAAGCAAAATTCTCAGAGTTGGCTTCCCAACATGCAAGGAGAATACCTTTTATGGGAACTGCAGCAATAACCCGTTTGGTTTCAATAAAGTTTAGTTTAACAATAAATAGATATTCAGTCATCACATTAATTACAGAGCAATCACAGAGCACTCAAAGTTCTGGAAAAAGAGTTTTGTTTTGTGAAAAAGAACTTATTGCTGCTAGCAAGCCACTTCAGTCCTCTAGCATGACCACCATTTCCACTCAATATTATAACTGTCAATGCTTATACTTAAAATATTGTAGTTCAAACCATAAGAAGCCATCTCTACCCAATTTTCTGAATGAAAACATTATACTAAACCACAAACCACTCTTGACACATTAAATTCAGGGCCTTGTTAGGGAAGACTCAGATTTCTAATTCAGATTTTCTAATTTCCAGTAACTGGATCTTAGCTGATACTAAACCTTCACAACAGCTCTTTGGGATTGTTGACAGCCAAAATAACGTAAAGCAATCTTTATAGCTCTCCATCATATTCCACAGATGCAGAAAGTATGAATTATTGACAAAGTCTAGACCAAAATTTTGTATCACTATTTTGGGAGACAGAGAGTTCCAGTGAACAGGAAACCAAAGCAATATAAACAGATAGCTGTGCTTGACTGTACACCCAGCTCTGCCGCAGATTCAGAATGTAATCTTCAACATGTTTAGGTATATATTTCCCACGTGTGACGCAGGGATGGGAACAGCTGTATATCTTTGCAAAAGGGCCTTAATGACAGTAAATAACTGTTTTCCTCATCCCGCAATTAACTGAAAACAGCACTGGCACTAGAAAATAAGATTTTCTGGTCAATTAAGCCACCAACCTCAAGTAGATGCGCCTTTGTTGCAAACTGAGAAGTTGATGAACTAATGATATTCTGGATAGTATATGAGCCTAGGTGAAACCTGAAATACAAAGAACAAAAAACCTAGAAGCCACTTTAACATGCAGGTTCAGTATATGAACATATTCTTATTTCTAATTTTTCATTTGCTTCAGTAGTTGGAAACCATCAGAAGCACTTAAATTCAAATTTACATCTCTCATTTTTAAAAGAGATACAGGATTCTAGCAATCCGAGCCTCAAGATGCCTATTCCCTCTAAAAATTGAACTTCAGAGTCAAAGACATTGAAAATTTTCAAACTTCTACCCCAGCTCAAATGGTAAAGAACTGAGGACATCACACATTGAGCAACAACATCTGCATTTGTCGTATCTATTCAAAAACCCTAAAGCAATCAAATTTGCCTCCGGAATTCATTTCGAGCTAAGTAATTTTGTAATATTGATCATTAATTATTCCTGCTTGCTAGAGCATGAATTTTCATCCAAAGCATTTTTAGCAATGTGAAGCTTTTCCAAATCACAGCAAGGATTTAGAAATACCGTTTTCCAAGTACTGTCACCTTTTGAAGACTCGCAGGCTAGCTGTCTGGCTGGGTACCCTTCAAAGCCAGTTAAGGATACGTGTATTTCTAAAGCAAGTGGTTTTGGGATTGCTATAAAAAGGCAGAATAAACAAATGCTGAATGAATTCCCTGGGTCAACTTTTAAATGCATTTGATCCATGTAAATATCCTACAACTCCAGCAACCATCTTAGAAACAGCACTCTTTTAACAAAAATTCAAATCAAGATTTTCTAGAATAACTAGGAGGTTCTAGGAAGCTCCAAAGTTACATCAACTATTAAGTGAGATTTCAAAGATTATTTTCCAAGTTATTTTTGTAAAATCAGATATTAAAACAGGCCTTGAAATTTTAATACAAATCTTCTTATATGAAGCAAACTATTCTCTTGCACTTGGTAATAGTGGTCCTTTTGCCAGTAGGGGTGTGAAGTTTCAGCTATATCAAAAGCCTTACTTTCGTGTGAGTTTTTCCCAGTTCTCTTTGACAAAGTCCCAGGCCAACAAATATCCAGGCAAACTCTGGCTAGCAGTTGCTATGACATGTGAAAGCTCCTGTGACCTGATGACTTCTCCCTCAAGGCTGTTCTGCATTAACCTAAAAGACAAAGCATATGAAAAGGGACAGGAAAAAAGTCCTATTTATTCATATTTTCAGATGGTTCTCCTGATACTCCTGAATTAGATGGAAAAGATTATGTAATATATCAAATAAAAAGCAACTTTTGGCATCTGGTGCACACTGATGCTACATTTTATAACCACTGTATTCATTTAGCTTGCGTTTCCCAGGACAGGGTGACCTTAGCTCTAAACCAAGTACCTGAATTTTCATTGCTGTTGGAAAAGAAGGAGCAAATTCTCAGCTTGTAAAAGGTAACATAATTCACTGATAACTTCAGAGATAAAAGCTGTAACAGAAATCACCTACCAGGACACACTTGGTGTCCTCCATGTAATACTGAGATTTAGTCTATAAAAAGGTGTTGGAGCATAATGTGAGGCCAAAGAAAGAAGAAAGATTAAAAAAACAACACACACACATGCACGCACACACACACACACACACACAGCTAGTTACTGTCTTGGTTATGAAGATGTAACAATCTCTGAAGACTCAGTAGAACAATTTGCTATTTGTGTTACCATTAGCACAAAATTTGCAATTTTTTTTTTTTTTACCAGTATTACAAAGCTTTCAAGTCCAACTGTTTTCTCTTTGTGCATATTCCACCTTGCCATAGTACGGCCTTTTGACCTACTCTATTACATAAATTATTTTAAAGCAAAAAATAACAGGTTCTTCATATTTATGAAAGCCTGTACAAAACGCCTGGCTTTTCTTTAGTATTCAGATTTTTTTTTTCAACAACAGCAAAAAAAAAATCAATTAGAAAAAAAAGATTTTAACACTTTTAATTTACACAGCATAGAACTTTTTGTCTCTTTCATACCAGATCAGCTTTCTGACGTCTTCTGTGCTGGCCAAGGCTTCAATCATTTTGCTTTTCTCTGCTTCAGAAACTGAAGAGTAGTACATCTTTAGGAGGAATTCCCAGCCACCATTAGTTTTGGCTCCAGTTATAAATACGGCTTTCATAAGATCACTAGGCAGACTACAGGGAAAAACAAAACAAAACAAAAAAAAACAAAAAAAAAAAAGGGGGGAACAAAAAAATGCTTATCTGAGAAAAGAAGGAAGAAAAGTTACAAAATGAAAAGATTAGCTTGAAAGAGATGTCTCTCATTTTTGCAATTTATTTCTGTAGCAACTGTGAGTTTGCTGGACACATGAATTCATGCCACTCTAATATTTTAACTCACTGGGAAAAGCAAATTATGTTAGTCATACGAAAGCATAGCAAATGGTACAAAAAATCATTTTCTGTGGCACAAAATGCACAGGAAACCAGAGCAGATGAGTTCTGCAAGATAAAAGGTATACTTTGATGCTGCTAAGCAATTCACCTCGAGTATGCAACTTAGGAAACACAGATGGAAGCAGTTTGTGCATGGCTTTGCAGTCACACTTGAGTCTGCAGACAAAGCGTTAAAATATGGCAGAGTTTTCCCTCTCTTCTTAAAACTGCAACTACTTTTAGATGAGCAACAGTAAATGACAGAATGAAGTGCCTTATCAATATTCAAATGGCAGGATAACAGGAAAACAGGCAGGTAAAGTAGTGGAAGCCCAATTTTTGTGGTACCTCATTGTTCCATTAGACTTCATCCACTTCTCAAACATCTCAGTGGCAGTCGTTCTACATTTTCTTATATCATGGGTGCAGGCAAAAGCTAGCAGCATTGACCGGAGCTCTCGTTCAGACAAAGTCCCGTTATCTGTCCAAGGCTGTTGATCAATTTTATTTCCAAGCAGGTGTTCTATTCTATACTAAAGGAGGAAAAATTATTAGCAATAGCTAATTCTTCTCAAGAGGATTTTCCACATACAATAAAGAGAAAGGAAGTTTTGTAACTGTGGAAGTTAAACATAGTAGTTTTTCTCATTATCTATATGAATAAATATCAGATACTACGTAGATCTGAAAGAAAGGCCAGGTCTACATCTTTTGTTGCACAAGCAAACTGAAGACTACTCTTCAAGCTACTACAGTTCAAACTTGTAGTCAGCTTACGACCTCAACTAACTACAATTTCTGTCTAACTGCTTTTAACTCCATCAAGTGACAGTTAATACTCCTTACTTTAGCACAAACAAAGCTTTATCTATAGCATGAACATCTTTCATGTTTCTAGTTTTGTAGCTTGGCAAAGAAACAGCTAGGTGCCCCACCAACTACTACATCTCAGCCGAGACACTCGAATGTAAACTATTATAATCTAAGAGATACTGTAGGCAAACCATAGCTTGGGCTGTTTTTCACAGCAAATAATGATCAGTAAAACTTTTGAATACATATTAAATAAGTTTTATAGTAGTTGCTTTTTTGTTTCTTTCAAGTTTCCACAGTTCATTTTAAACCTGTGGATGAATACAGAAAGGAGGCTTCTAAATAACAAGGCAGAACAGACAAATGAAAGGCATTTACACAGCAAGAATTGAGCCTACAATGTTTATTTCAAAGCTATGTCTATAGCACTGTATCATGTTAATCTACCTTACAGCTGGAATGGGACAATGATAACCAATCATGCATCCTTGTTTTCACAGAAAATAGTTTTGCTTTTTTTTTTTTTCTGTCCCCACTGCCTCTATGTAAAGCAATTAGACCTACAATCTCCAGCCACGTTAATGATTTTTGGAAATAACATTTCTGTACTAAAACATGTCAGACTCTGTACTGCATTGACCTTTATAGACATTGTTGTAAATCCCCAGACACCGCAGCATTGAGGTAGGAGATCATCTCTACTTGCCAAAAGCAGGTAAGACTAACATCTGTGTATAATCTCAGTTCAACTTGATGAGATTATTGAATAATACTTTCAACAGTCAACACTAATTTAACTGTAAACAACATTACAACAAATTATTTCAAACTATAATTTACACAAAACTAGGACATACCATTACACGTGCTGCCAGTTGTTGTTCACCCTTTTTCTCTAAAAGGTTGTAAATAAGACTCAGCTGAAACAAAGCTTGAGTGAGTGGTGCAGTATTATTCTCTTCCTTAAGGTAATCAATCAGGTCAAAGGCCTTTTCCAGCGACTCTTTTCCTAGACTGCAGGTCAATGAACACAAACATTAAAACGTTTAAGTCATGCTGCCTGTCTTACCCAAGTTACAATAAACTCCATTATACTAATAGAGGAATAGGTGAATTGAGAGAATAATATTTTAAGAAAGATAAGAAATCTTTTAGATGTTGAGGTTTTTATGTTATAACATCAGCAAGAAAATAGAGATGCTAACATGTCTTCGATTAGCAAAAATGAAAATAGGTAAGAAGAGGTAAAACTGATGTCTAAACATCATAAAAGAGGGTACTCAGATACAGGAAACAGCTGTCCAACAGGCCATCCAGAAGGTTCAGCCTCACTCACTGTGGTGCCAATGGTGAAAGACAAAAGAGAAGCCAGTAAAACCTTCAGAAGCAAACAGCTTGCTTCTCTAAGATGGAGTATTCATTAACAGAGTAGAGAAGAATAGCCTGATAGGCAGACTATCAGACACTAAAGAAAACAATGTCTTCCAACAATGGAAGCTATCAGGTGCATCTATGATGCAAATAAGTGGATGCTGCTAAAAAAAAAAAACAAAAAAAAACCCACAGTATCTAACACCAATATGGAAGCATTAGTGAAACAACTTTTAGAAAGTTAGCAAACAATAAACAGTTTCAATAGGGTAATGAAGACTGAATTAAAACTTCTCTGAAGCAGTCTTCATCAGAACCTAGATTCTTCTTTGACTTGGAAAAAAAACATGTATTAACTACGTTTTCCAGTATAAAAGTCCTACCTCGCAAGGCTGAAGATATTGTTTATCAAATTGGCTCTGTCTTTAGCACTCAGAGCAGTGTGGTTTTTTTTCAGCAGATCAATCAGTGTTTTCCAGTCTTCGGCATAGTGTACTATGTAATAGCCATTCATATCCACATTGAATTTTATCCATTCCACCTCTTCTGGAAGTTCAATGACAGCTAATGGACAGACAACCAGTTAGCAGCAGACACAAAGGTGTAGCACCTGTTCTTTGCAATCCAAATCTATGGAGTAGACTGGTTCTAGAGAGTTAACAAATCCTTTTTGACTCACTAGTTTCCACTACTATGAGAGGGAATACATAACAAAAATGTTCCAAGTGAAGGCTCCAAAATACTGGGCTGTACTTCTTCCTCCTTCAATGCTACATCTGATCAAATGAACAATATCATAATCTGCCCCCAGTTGTATCTATGCACTCTAAAATACAACAAAGGAAAAACAACACGGCACATGATTGCCTTGTGGTCACAGCACAGTGAACATTTTTAATAGGTAAAACTCTCCTACCCAGAAACAGAAATGGGAACACTTTTCACTCATGAGGACTCTATAGGTTAGGTGGTGCACCATCTTACTACTCTTCAGATCAGGACAAGTATTTCAACATGCCAAATCAAACCTCAGGCTGGAGAAGTCAGTGAATAAAATGAGCACTACTATTCTATAGTCAGGGCTTGTGAGTTATTTTGTACCCTACCAATGATCCTACCACCAAAAAAAATTAAAAGGCAAACCTAACTGTCATGGTTTTGGCTGGGACAGAGTTAATTTTCTTCGTAGGGGCTCACATTTGGATTTTTGGACGAAAATAGTGGCGATGTTTTTGGTTGTTGCAGAGCAGTATTTACACAGAGCCAAGGACTTTTTTGCTTCTTGTGCTGCCCTGCCAGCGAGGAGGCTGGGGTTGCACAAGGAGCTGGGAGGGGACACAGCCAGGACAGCTGACCCAGACTGACCAAAGGGATATTCCACACCATATGACATCATGCTCAGCCATAAAAGCTGGGGTAAAGAAGGAGGAAGGGGGAGGACGTTGGGAGTGATGGCATTTGTCTTCCCAAGAAACCATTACGCGTGATGAGCCCTGCTCTCCTGGCAGTGGCTGAACACCTGCCTGCCCATGGGAAGCAGCGAAAGAATTCCTTGGTTTGCTTTGCTTGCGCACGCTGCTTTTGCTTTCCCTAGTAAACTGTCTGTATCTCAACCTATGAGTTCTCGCACTTTTACCTTTTTGATTCTCTCCCCATCCCACCTGGGGAGAGTGAGTGAGTGGCTGTGTGGCACTGAGCTGCCTGCCAGGGCTAAACCACAACACTAACAAACAATACTACTGTGGAAGCTTCGGGATGTATACTAACTAGCTTCATTTTGTAAATGTGATTTTAGATGTGGAAAGAAAATAAAAACAAAAAGCAAAAAAATACCCAAGGTACACAGTTTTCACTATTTTTTGTTGATTTTTTTTTCATTTTAACTGGAAAGCAGCTTGCACTATGGCAATAACACTGCTGGCTATATACTTAAATTTTCTGTCATGATAGGTAACTAACTCATCCAAAGAAATCAGAGTATTGTTTCCCATTCACCGGCACTGTGTTTCAGCAGAAATCTGTCCCACTTAGGTTTTTGTATTTAAAATACGGCAACAACCAGAAAAGACTATTCAAGAAGTGAACAAGCTACCGCCTGAGTCACACAAGGCATTTGCACATTATAGTTTATTCAATACAACTAAACTATTCACAGCAAAGTGCAAGAGAGACCTTATAGAATAACACTGCAGAAGACGACAGGAGAAGGGCTGAGCTATGCAAACCTCAAATGAAAGCAGGCTTTCAAATTAAAAAGGTAGATTGCACAGAAGGACAGGAACAAGTTAAGTTTTAAGAATTTTGACCTGATCATAATAACTAAATTTATGAGGTGCTTTCATACTGAATCCAAATCCACTCTCACACCTATTAACATTGCGCAAGCAAACCAGTTAACCCCTCACATGCCTTTGCAGGCCTCACTAGTTACGAGACATTTGCTGTTCAGTGCTCCTTTCAAACAACTCTATCTCCTCTATGTGTATTGAAGCATTGGCACACATCAAGACAAATAAATAGACAAACAGGGATGACATTAAGTTGGACGAAAGGACATTCTCTATTTTCAGAGTCAACTAGATACAAGAAAAGAGAGTTTAGGAAAAAGGAAACAAAGTTCTTTACTTCAGTTGATTCTATAATTACTGCCAAAAATGTCAATCCGCATAACATTTGCGATGCCTTTGAAATTTAGTGAAATTCTACCACAAACTCTTTTGTATGCCTCTCCTACTCTTACATGCTACACATCCAGGTTTCTGCAGTGAATGAGGAATTAGTATGGTGAACATGAGACCACCAACAGTCACATTTAAGGTAAAAAAAAAAGATGAAATCAAGCTACTTACTTATTAATTCTAATAAGATGAACACATTCAGTTAAACAGCTTTGTTTTTCCATTCTTGTAATTCATAAAAACTCTTTCTAAACCTCCAGCTCAAATTACAAAGGACAGGAATAACTGAGGGCTTTGTAAAAGCAATGTCAGAATGACATAAAATAAAATGATTTAATTATAGTACTTCTAAAGTCATGTTGGAGGGCTGGAAATTGGAAAATCAGTAAACAGCAAAAATGTCAATATCACTGCTAAGCATTTGATTTTAATTTTCCACAGTTTTATTTCGAACATTAGAAGTGGGAGATAGGTTTATGAATTAAATATCATTGCAAGTTAAATACACTGAATGGTAAATTTAATGAAGAAAATACATCGGCATATGTAAGAGTGTGAGCCAGCCCAGCTTAAATAAAATAGTAAAAACTATTCATGTCAGTGGAACCAGGGGAGAGATGGCCAAACTGATTTTAGCACAGTACTACATAAAACTGCATAGTAACTATTCACTTGGTATGGAGAAAAATATGACTGAATTCAAAAAAGAAACAAACAAAAACAGCAATAACAACAAAAAACATATAGACTAGCAATTTAGGATTCAAAGTAGCCATGGCAGCAAAAGCAGAGAGTCTATGTGAAAAAATCTAAGAGTTTCAAGCTCTATGATAGCTTTCTCAAAAACTTAATCTGTTCCAGATGGAATACTTTCTTGTAACATTAAACAAAGTAAATAATACTTGAGTAGAAAGTGACTTCCTCACATTTCAGTATACTGGCAGAGCAACTCTCAACAGTACTCACTCTCTAAAGGATATCCAGCTCAGGATATTTTGTGCATGCACTGGAATGAGAAGAGTACAGGCTTCAACAAATTCCCAACTTGTGCTTCTGTCCCAGCTGCTGCCATTTACTTGTATATAAAATGCTGTGGGCACTCAACTCTCTAAAGACATTGTTTGATGACAGAACTAGTGGTACCTGGTTCTAGATCTCTGCAATTATTTTGTACTATGTGTCTTCATCTTCACATCTTACGCAAGTGTGTGCTCAGAAAGATCAGTAATCTGTAACACTTAAGTAACTTGTCTCCAAAGTTTTGAGTCACATACCTGACTTCCGGTCCAGTAAATATGCATTAATACAATGGGTAAAGTTGCATCTACTAGTCATGTAGGTGAGAGGAATATGCCACAGATAACTGCAAAGAAAAGCAAATATTTACTGACATATTATATACAGTTTATTATTTGTCTTGAAGTTTTTTTTTATTTTAAGCACTTTAAAATATTAATAGTATGAGAACCACTGCATGCTGTGTAACAAAGTGTAATCCCCACTCACATCACCAGAATACGATGAAAGAAAACATGTACACCATTTACAGCATTTTTTTTTTTCACTCCCACCATGTTGAGAAGTGGAAAACTTCCTAGTTCTTCTTCCTCAGTTCCAGCATGCTAAGTAGCTTGTCCAAAGCCACGTGGACAGGAGTCTCTGGCTGTATCAGAAATTCAGCCAGTACTATTTTCACTCCAGTTCAGTGTTATATCTTCCTTAAGTGTTACAAATTTCATTATTTTTTTAAAGAACAATTTAGGTTGATTCAAGTACAAGACTCAAATTCCAAATCATGGTAATAGAAATCATAACTGACTGCATACCACCAAGACTGACCCAAGTGAACTGCCAACTGGAAGAATAAATGCTAACTTGTCTCATAATGATGATAAGGACTTATATGTAGAGAAAATAGAACTTTAAGTGAGGCAAAACAAATTGTACATATGCATTCCAATTTTGACGGGGACCCCTTCTGTGAATGACTCACACAGAGCATTCTTCTTCAAAAACTTTTCACGCACTTTCCAAATTGACATTCGCTAGATACAGAAGAATAATTGAACCTAACAATCCTTTCCTTCTTCCCTTCCATTTCAATCACACACTGCTGTCCTTTTTCCCGACAACAAAAATAAAACACAGCGCTGTAGCTTCCAGCATTCCAAGAGACAAAATCCCTTTCACAGGCCTGATTCTGCAAGATGATGCGAAGGACTCAGTTATTGTTAAGACTTCAAACAACTAAATAAAACCCCCAAAATCTCAAAAGAATTCAAACTTACATACTTTGGTTTGCTGTGAAATACAGTTAAGGTTCATAATATAGGACATCTTTGCAATAAATTCATTTTTAGAATTAGCAATTGTCTCACTTTTGCTTCTTCGGCATTTACATATGTATCTCCTTTTATATTTTGGCACAATGGATACGGACTCTCATCTCTTCAGCCATTTGCTGTCATAAATTAGTGCCACCTTAACATTTTTAAACCAAGGAAGTTTTGATTCTAGCTTTTATACTTTGCTCTAACAAGGCACAAGATGCACATTGAATATTGACAGAAAGGAGTAGAAGCTCTGAAGCTCTAAAGCTCTAAAGTAAGCGTGTTAGTAGCTTCTGCAGACTTCTGTAATGCACCCTTTTCCAGCTTCTCACTAAGCACACAAAACTTTCTGAAATTAAAAGTAATCTTTACCTGTGAGGTCTGCCTTTGGATATTAAAAAAGCTGAACAATTCATTCTACCATTTACCATGACTCGTGTTAAATTTAAAAACTTCAGAAAAGCATGTAAATGAGAAACTGAGCTTACAAAGGAGGTCAGAGTTTTAGCAGAGTTTTTTACTGAGTTTTAGCAGTTGCTTGGGTGGAAAAAGGCATGGATCATCAGTTATTTTTCAAGGCAGATGCTAGATTATTACTGCCTGCATTCAGAGAAAATACTAAAACCCCTGAACACAAGTAAGAAAGGTAAACTACACAAAAAATATATCTGCAGGTAGATTGTAATGGCTAGAAAGTAGTAAGAGGGTAATTACCTTGCATCTGATGTCCAATTTTCTGGTTCCACACGATATAAAAATTTTTCCTGCTGTATAGAGATGATCTTTCCTGTTCGGACAACAGTCACTAAAGGAAATCCCTTATGCAGAATCCAAGTTTTCATTAACTTTTTTACATCTAGTGTTCCATTGGTGATCTGTAAAAAACAATCATAACATAGCAAGAAAATGGCAAACGAATAAAATTTTTTAAACCTCCTTCCTTAACTTACCAGGTAAGTAGTAGCACCATTCTGTATTAGCAAAGAGTGACTTTGACACTGAGCTTGTAAATTTCATGAGCAATAATTTAGGGGAGCATATTGTTTTTATTTTCTCAAGCACAGGGACTCCTAGCCAAGCAGTTGAAAGAGAAATTGGAAACATTGGATAGGCTAAACTCGTATGACGAGAAAATGGAGACCAGAATGTTATGCAAAAGAAAGTTATGCTAAGCTCCCCAGATCTAACCCACCCTCCCCACTTTCTCTTTCATTACTGGTATACTGGTATTCTGTGCATGTTTTAGGTTAAAGATCTTTTTTAAATTATGACATGAATATTAGAAATTGAATTAAAGTGATGGTGCTTGTATAACAAAACACTGATCTATCCTCTATATTAAGGACTCTTGCATGAATTTGTTTTTTTTTTTTTTGGCATCCCACTTATCAGCCTTCTTTGTATAGCTTAACCTTCAACCTCTTCTAATCTTTCAAGAACTGGCTTGTATTACAACATCCCCACTGAGGGGCAAATACTTTATAGTGTCTACATATCACCGCCTCTTTACTAGCAGAGATGATTGTGCAACCTAAAAATAACCACATTACCTTTAACTTACAAAAATACAATTTAGGTTGAGCTAACAGGAATATAAGGAAATTAATATATCATTATTCAAGTCGCGTATACCTTTTACCAACCCACGCTGTGTCTTTCTCTAGTTGCCCTCATCTCTACAGATTCAAGTTTTCTGTTCAAGCCAATATTCAGCCTTTTTTTTTTTTTTTGTTATAGCTTGGAGAAAAGAAGGCTCAGGGGGATCTCATCAATGTGTATAAATACCTGAAGGGAGGCACATCTACTTTTCACGGTAAAAAACACTTAAAAATGAGAGTTCTCTGCTACAATAGAGTCAGTCTGATAGCAATAATAATCTATCACTAGCTGGCAAGCTAGTGACTGTGTATAACTAGACACACACAAATTTCTCGTCAACTGTCAGGGGTGGCAGCAAATAACAGTCGCTGCAGTTCTGCAGAAGTTCACCTATCATAAGGTGGATGCAAGAACCACAACCAAACATTAATATCCTGCCTAGCACGCAGCTTCTACGAGGGAACGTCACATATATTTCAGACAGTTTAATACATACCACGCAAAACAGACACTCACAGGGAGATGTTCCCTTATCGAAATAGCTCGAAACCAGGGATACCTAGCAGCTTGCTCTTGCTGGGATCCCTCTTCCTGTCTCTCCCTCCCACCCTCCCCTCGTGCTCTCCGTCCCTCTCTCTCTCCCCATCAAGTGCTCTGTTCCTTGCACTCCCTCTCCCTCCCTCCCGCTCCTCCCCCACTTCTCTCACCCCTCACCTTCCAC
This sequence comes from Chauna torquata, assembly GCA_013399475.1. Taxonomy (NCBI): domain Eukaryota; kingdom Metazoa; phylum Chordata; class Aves; order Anseriformes; family Anhimidae; genus Chauna; species Chauna torquata. The sequence continues at coordinate 149,593 of VXAL01006787.1, read as the reverse complement.
CCTCTTGCCTGTACCCTCTCCCTCTTCCAAGCCCCCCCGCCCTCTCCCTGCTCCCTTGTGCCCTCTTCTCTGACCCTCCCCTGCTCACTCTCCACCACACATCCTCTCCCGCCCTTGCCCTCGCTCCTGCACCCCTCTCACCCTCTCCCCTTCACCAGGCACAGCCTAATGCCTGCCCTTGTGTTTTGAGAGCGGCCTAACCAGGCCACATGACAATCTGTTCTCCTACAACCCCAGCTCTGCTTGTTGAATCAGAAGCTACCACTGAAACACAGCTACACGAGCAAAGAGTGTCCCAAGATGCAAATATTTATCGACAGACTTTGGAAACAGCTCCGTTATGAAAGCAAAGTTTTGTCCTGCATTTAAGATGACTAGTTTTATTCTGGCCTTAACACACTAACAATGCAACTCTAGAGAGGATATATACACACTGACATGTCTACACATGTTGGATATGCTAGCACATACCCCACTTCCAGCGCTTTTTTGGGATGGTATTGAACGGAGTTCTAGAAGCTACAACAAACTCTGTATTTATATGACAGAACTATGATAAGCAAGAACTTCAGAGTATTCATCGGTAGTATATTATCTTATTTCCTTCATAAACAAAGAAATAAACCAAAATTCGCAACACACTTTGAGGAGTGAAATAAATAAGAACAGAGTATTAAAGATGAATACCTCATTCATACTGTCCCACAAGTCATCACTCTGGGCAGATCCATAGTTGTGATTATGCAAATATACCTCAATGCCAGCTTGGAAAACATCCTTAGTGAGATAGTGCTTCAGCATCAACAAAAGTGAAGCCCCCTATGGGGAAAAAAAAAAAGAAAATGAATTGATAAATTAGAGGTATAGAATTTGTTGAAGCATATACATATTATAGCTCTTTCACACTACAATAGTAACTCAGAAGCTGGCAGATTTTATCCAATTTTTTTTTTTTTCCCAAAATTTATTTTATCATCAGAATAATTACCTTTAAGACTCTTGCTTTGGAAAAGTATTTTTGAGTATTTCATAAACTTCAAATATGGTTACAAAAAGGGCTAACACCATTTGATTTTTTTTTTTCCCCCAGCTGCTTTGGAAAGAAGTATGTTTGAATATCTCAAAGGCTCCAAATACTGTTACAAAACAGGTTAATAACACTTGACTCCCCCCACCCCACCCCCCCAATTATCATCATCTAAAAAATATTGCCTTCTAACTGATAAGTCTCTGCTCGCTGACTTGTTTCATTAGCAGTACTCTTTTGTATGGTACAGAACTGACCTTGTGAGATGGACTTTGACAATCATATGATTTGCATCTATACTAAAAAACTTAGCTAAAAGCTGAGTAGTTCCAGTTTCAAAGTGGACAGGAATGCAAAGACAGCGAGGTATTAGTTTTCGTTATTTTAGACACAGCTGAAAGCCAGTTTCTTTTCATAGAATTGAATTCTAGTTTGGGAACATAAGTAACCTCCTGCCTGAAACTGAAGGTTGCCTGTACTCTGTTGGTCTAATTATTCACCAAAACTGTAGGAATACCCCTTAATACAGTTTTGAGAACATGGTCATTATTTCCTGTCTTGCATGAATCATATTTAAGCTATAGCTCTACTTCTTTGTTTTTGTTACTGTCAAACACTCCGCTGTTGCAGGTGGATTGTTGTCCCACCCTCATGGGTTATTGACAGTCTGTAAAACTACCAGGCTAAATTAATTTTGTACAACAATTTCTACTTCAGACAGTAAAGCGTAGAGGCCACCTATTCACCTGTGTCCATATAGCAAAACAAAGCAAGTTTTGTAATTTAGTAACAGCCACGCTATTGGCATATTAGAGACCATGTTACAAATGTCTTCCCACTCAAATTGCCAAGAGCATTAGCTAAGATACAGGGCCAAGAGTAGTGGAATACAAAGACGACATAAATGTAGTAAGAACTATGCAATGAAAGCCTCTGAAACAAAGATGAAAGCCATGAAAAACCTGTTTCTGCCAGTGCAAGGGCAAAACTTCTTTTGTTTAGCTCCTAAACTCCAAGATCTAGGTTGCTACATCTCTATGCAGAAGGTGCACATACTTAGTAGTAGCAATAAACTAATAAAGTAATTCTCTGAATATAATACTTTACTAATTGCCTGAAACTCCAGTCCAAACACTTTGGGAATATTTCCATTAAAATCACACAGAGTTTTGGTCAGGCAAGGAGTGACAGAACTGTCATCTCTGAAGTTACATAGCTACAGACAAGATTGTGCATGCTGTGTAGCTTCCAGAAGCCCACCAAAAAGGGAACTACTTTAGACAGCAACTCTAAAGCACAAAATAAGAGCCATGCCTTTTGACAAACAACTTAGGGACAGAAACCAAATCCACTTCACAACCAAGGGAAACTGAAAATCACACATCTCTGTTCTTGCAATTCAGAAAACATAGACCAAAACAAACAGAAGCATGCCACTGTAGTTAAGACCATTTGGAATCTCAGAATACTCAAGGATGCCAGACAACAGGCTGACCGGCTAAGACATGCAAAAAGAAAGCAAAGAAGACAAACTAAGACAGTTTTGGGAACTGCTTTTCACTGAGCAGAGGAAGATACAGCATTTGACAATTTTCTAGTGAGCACTAGCTGTCCCCATGGCTTCTTATTAGATGAGACTACAACAATATACAGATACACAGTGTTGAAAAAATGACAGCAAATCCAAAAGAGATAAAAGGCTTTCCTCCCATTGTGTCAAAATCAGGAGATATAATATCTAAAACCTAAGACATGATAAATAAAAATTTGGCAAATACAGGTGTTTGCTCTCTCACACATTTCCAAGTGAGGCACTGTGAAGCTTCAAAAAAAGAAATATATAAATAAACCTCGCACACATCCCTCACCACAGATTAGAAATAGATATAAACTAGTTGTAGACAACCAGGATATGCTGTAAAATCATTTCACATTCCAGATGTAAGTCTCCTGCTTAGCAAGTCTCTAAAATACTGATTTTAAAAGCAGAGCGTTCAAAAAAAATGGGGTAAGGGGGATGGGGTGGGGAAGATGTGTTCAGTAAATGCCTTTTTCTTACTCTTTTCTTAAGAGTCTATTACAGTCTGCTATCAGAACGTATGTCCAGCTGGACTTACACCCACTGGGTCCCTTCTTACACATTCATGAATATTTTACTTTGTGCTGAAGCATGCACCAAACCGAAGCACGTTAAGTAAGGATACAAATGCATGCACATAAGCTTTTTTCCTAGTTAAAAGCTATGTAAATACTCAGAAACACTACTGAAAGATCCTAGGTGTACTCCCAAACAACTCTCAGTATATGCCTACTTACTCTTGATCCCACATTCATGTTTGCAATAGGTAATATATCACTTTCTAATTATTTCCAAATATTTCTGAAGTTACCTTGATGTAAGAAAGTGCATCAAACATTTCTTCAATTTGCTCTGATGACTGAACCGCAGAAGAGACTGGATGTGAAGAATTCAAGGCATCCTTCATCATAGCCTTGAATATTAGATTTAGGAAATCTTCATCCTACAAGATAAACATTTGTAAGTGTCTGAGAAGCTAGAACATGCACGGCAAGCAGAATAGTAAAACTCATATTTGCCTTGCTTTTCCATTAGTCTGATAGACCCATTGCTCGCCTTCCTGCCAATGGAGGCAGCAAAAGAATTGCCAGGGTAGCATTCATGAAGTCTACTGTTTTCCTGCCAGATTTCAGCAGTGGAATCTCACTCTGGTGTTTACATCATCATCCAGACCCTTAAGCTCTTGTCTCAGTAATGTACCTTCAGCACTAGAGATAATAAATGTACCTAATAAACAATTTCAGATTTGGCTCAATGTTTTCAGTTCATTTTCTAGCAGCAGGTAATACAAAAGCATGATTTCTGTAGAATGCTATAATGTTAAAGCCTGAAGTCTAATAACATTACTGACTAAATGATGCTCGTGTGTATATAAACATCATCTTATCTAGTGATCCCAGTACCAAAGTCACTTCCTTCTTTCCTTCTACAGGAAGGACACTTGAATTTAACACATTGTTACCATGATGTGACAACCCCAAACACTTAAACATTTAAACAATTTTTTAAAAAGCTGATTGTATTCATATTTGTCCATTCATTTCATTGAGACTTAATCAAACAATTCTCTATAAAGTTTCCACACAGAAGGAGTGGATCTTAATGGGTTACAGAAAACAAAGGAAAGACCTGTTTTATGAGACAATCGAGATATCCTTTAAAGCTGAAAATTTAAAGCTATTCTTTTTGAACACAGAAGTTTGGAGCGATTTTTTGTGTTCAACAAAATACTTTTTGGCACCACCAAGTGGCGAAACGAGACACAGGTGAAATCACCTTGTCAGGCACCTTTCACAATGAAGTATTGAAATGGCAGATGTGTTGCTGTTAAAACACTAGACCAGATTTTCGTCCTCCTCTCACCACATGTGCCCAATAAGCAGGACGGCCTTGCAAGCATACTTTCAGTGATCATCAAATACAACAATCAAATGAAAAACTTTTTAAACACACAGTTCTGAGAAAGAAATCTATTCAACCAACTTAGCAACCCAAGTTTCTTAATGCAGTACCAAAGGCGAATTAAGTACCCAGAATTCACACCCAGCTAGGATACTGAGACAGACACAATACAGCAAGCAGGAAACAGTCAGCACAGTCAAGCTTTTAACCCTGTGACTAATGCAAACTGCATAAGTACTCCTGAAAGTGGAATCCAGAGCCCCGCTACCTCTTCTCCGCAGAGATACCCTTGCCCAGGTTGAAGAGTTAGTCTCTCCACTGCCCCCTCCATGTAGTTCCACCAGTCTTCATTTCTCTGCCTGCATTCAATGACAGGGATGCTTTACAGCAGTAGCTGGTACCCCCTTCTCAGAGGGGAAAGATCAAGTTTAAATCCCTCATGTTTTCCAGAGCCTTAGAAGCTATGTCACTCCATTCCTGAGTGAGTTTTTAAATCACCACAAGGTTATTGTCCCAAAAAGCTTCGTTCGCCTTCAGCCATGTCTTTAAAGAGAAGTGTCTGTGGGAGCAGTGCTTTGTACTATTGGTGAAATTCCACGCTATCAGAATCCATTGGGTGGGACCATAACATACTTTTAAATCAAGTCCCCTGATTTGTGAATCCCAAACTGATTCAGACACAAGCAATTACCATAATGATGGAAAGACAGGAGTGACTCTAGGCATATTTAGCAACCTAAAACTCTGGTGCTGCCTAAGTCTACTGGGAAAAGTGGAGAAAGACAACCCTGGTCAACAACATACCTGGACTTTCAGTATAAAGACTAAGTTAAAATTTGGTATATATACACACCTACACCTTTTAACAACTATTTTGCAGAAAATTTTTAACCTACATATAACAAAGATTGTATGTACGCATGCTACTACCAAAAAAAAAAAGCCCCAAACAAACAAACAAACACAAACAAAAAAAACCCAAACACTTCCAATACAATGAAAGGGCCTATGCAGAAGAGATACAGTGTGAAATACGAGATATGAGTCGTACTCAAAGTAGACTTCAGATACGAGTTTATGAGTATCAGTCCTTTATGGTCAGCAATGAAAAACAGATCTTAGTGAAGGTACAATACGTCTAGTTACAGAAAGCACTTACTGAATGTAAATCTGGAAAAATCTCCTCCATGGCAAAGTACTCCATGAAAGTGGCAAATCCCTCATTCAGCCAGAGATCGTTCCACCATTCCATAGTTACTAGATTGCCAAACCACTATGAAAGACGAAAAACATAATTCTTTTTCTGAAATAAAATCAAATGAGTATAGTGACACTCCAACCATCCTCAGTTTTATTTTGTGGCAAAAACAAGTTTAGTCAAAAACCACAGTATTACTTTTTGCATTAACAACTCGTTAAGTAGAATGCAACAGTTTACTCTGCCTCTTGCACTGGAGAAAACACACTTGCAGGTATTCTGAACAGATACAATGCACAACCTAGTCACAGTGGGGTCAGAGGTGAATTTAAGAGACAGGATTGCACTCAAAAACAAAACAAAACAAAACCCCACCACCACATTTACATAATGACCTCTCCAATCTAATACCTGATGGGCAAGCTCATGAGCTATCACTGCAGTTATTAGCTTTTTATCACTTGCTGAAGAAGTATTACTGTCAAACAACAGTGCTGTTTCTCGGAAGGTGATCAAGCCCCAGTTTTCCATTGCACCAGACTGAAAATCCGGAATTGCTACCAGATCTGGAAAAGATTTGAAAGAAGCCATTGGAAAACAGCTAGTTAAAGCAATTCTGTATTGTCTATCTATATGACATAATCTGTTAAAAAAAAAATCATTACTTAAATTCTGCGGTGTAGGCATGCAGTCGCATTTCAAGCACAGAGGCCCCATAGATTTATAGCCATGTTTCTCTAGCAGTATTCTTACACAAACAACTTAAAGCACTACACAGACATGCCTATAGATCTTGCATGCACACAAGTAACCATGAAACACAGATGTTAGAAGACTACATTTAATAACCTTTCCAGTCAGACTAATACATGTAGAGCAGTCAGGTTACAGATTTCACACTGGTGAATATGGTTCACAAAGTGAGAATTCTGTACCTCCCTATCAAAGCACATTATGCACAGTGAATTGTTTCTTTGATGTTACATGCAAGTATAAATAACACAGTGTCAAAAGTTCACAAAAATTTTCTGGCTTGGGAATCACTTAACACTTACACTCAGTCAAACATTTAGTGAATTTTCAAAATAAAGTTCCCCGAACTTTACTT
>VXAL01006787.1:100853-139308 GCA_013399475.1 Chauna torquata | reverse complement strand
ATGTATAAAGTTATTGTAATGCAGAATAGCAAACATTTGGAGACAGTGATGGTAGTTCACATGTCTTCTGAAACTTCATAAATTTGTCTCCAGAAACCACGAACATTTCAAAAACAACAACTCTAGCTTTAGACAAGATTATTTGGAACCAAACGATGACCTAACCTTTAACTTCCACAAAAAAAAATTAACTGCCAGCCTAAAAAGAGGAATAAATGTTAAATCCTGAACAAAGCAGTAATCTAGTCCAGCCACCATATATGAACAGAATTTTGCTCTTCAACTTCTTCAGCAAATTCATAAACTTCTGTCTTTACTACAGCTTCATCTTCATAAAGAGGTGATAGAGGTGATACTCTGTTTAAGGGGATAGTGAATCTACTGTGCCTGCAAATAAACTGTTTCAAAAGTCAGTTATCTTCACTTAAAAAATAAAAAATGAAAATAAAGAAATCACAAAACACCACAAGCCCAATGCATGTAGAGTTTATTTCTAGCCTGAATGTACGTCAGCCTTTATAAACTGCTGTATTAGCTGTGTACATGCTAGTTGAGAAGACCTGCTTCTGAGTTCTCCTGCTCATGTAGGTATTTATAGAAAATGATGAAGTTCACCCTTTAACCTTCTCCTGGATAAACTAAAAAGTCTGATCTTAATTCTCTCCATCTAGCATGGCCTGTTCCCAAGACTAGCAGTTATCACAGGAGAATCTGTATTTGTTTCTTTTTCCTAAACAAACCTCTATTTAAGTGTTTATTTTCAGAAGTAAGCCTATCCTAGTAACGATCTCACCAATGCAATATGCTTTATGCAACAAGATACCTTTATCCACATTTGGTATTTCTTTCTTTATGCGTACAAGAATCAGCTGACTAGCCTGTATTGCATTAGGAGCCTACCCTACCTATCAGAATACCTAATCCAGGCTAAGTCTAAAACGTTAAGAGTTCAGTATGTGCTAAAGCACTTGGTAGATCTGGGACAACAAATATGAAATAAAACAAAAACATGCCAATAAAAAGAAGTTTTGCATATAAAAGTTGGTACTGCTACAAGAGAACTTGTTGATACTAGGAAAGCTCTCGAGGTAAAATACTTTTCCACAGAAACTCGTGTCTAAATTCTTTGTTTTGTACAGTCACAAAAATAAAGAATTTACTGTAATACACAAGCATGGAAGACCAAGTTTTCTTGACAAATTATAAAACCCAAAGGGAACATCTCCAAACTCATTAACAAACTGCATATTTGGATGTCATATAACAATGAATGTGGACTCACACAGTATCAAGCTATCAGGGCATCAAGTTGTGGAGAGAGAAAGCAAATAAAAGAAAAGAATAGTGTTTGCAATATAAACACAAGTGAGTAATTGTTTTGGAGATACCTTCTATTAGCAAAACTATCAATTCACTTGCTCTATATGTTCTTATGCCTTCTTGATAAATTCTAATTAAATCTGACTTACTCTTTTGACATGAGAACTTGCATTTGATCCTCAACACTATAGACACAACTTCACTGCTCTTAATGTCTTTTTTTTTTGATAGTCCATTTGTTCCACGTCTGGAAGCTTTCTCAAATCTTTATCACACAGATAATGTAATAACCATGTTTTAAAACAGAGATGGAAACAACAGAAAAAAATGTAGATAATTTGTAAATGAGTTCTCTTCTGTGCTCTTAAAAACATTCTCGCCATAACAAACTCAGTAAATGGTACAGAGAGAAAAATGGTGGACAAGCACAAAGTTCAGTGAAAAGTGTCAGATACCAAGAACAAATGCAGCAAGAAGTTGGATTAAAAAGTAGAGAACCAGATGGTGGAAAAGACTTATGAGATGGGAAAGGAGAATTCTCAGCATGAAGGAATGTTCCTTTTGCCTATGGCACACATAGGTAGTTGAGTAGAAGAGATGTAGTATGCAAGGCAGAAGAAGCAGCAGCAGATTTGAAGGTAATTCAAATGGTATGACAAACAGGAGCACTAATCAAAATGTCAAAAAGATGCAAGAGAGACACCATGTCATTTAGAAGTGAATTTAAGATGCAGGAGTGCCATAAGTCACTTGAGGAGTGACTCTATGTAGATCATAATGTTGGAAACAAGGAAAGGAATGAATGTTTTTTTCTATCCAGTACATGAACAGCTAAGTATATAGTTAAAACGAGCATTAGGGAAAACCTGTTAACATCCATATTTAAGATGATACAAATGTGCAATATCAGCCTATTTTTCACTGCAGGTAGAAGGTGTACAAGGACATATTTTCCAAATCTCCATTTTTCAAATGCCTTCCTATCTCCTTGAAAAATGAGCAATGTAATGAATGCTACACTGCAGCAAAAAAGGCTAGGAACTTATATGTAAATGGGTCCTGAAGTGAGGAGGAAGAAAAAGATGCATTAATGACCTTACTGTAAAGGTAAAAAACAACTCATCAGTATGTTTTCTCCATGTGGATGATTCCTCATGGTACACACATGTCAGGTATCCATAGACAGCACCAAAACAGCACTTGGAGCTAAGCTGTGAGAGACGAGGTGGGGAGCAGCTCCTTCCTCAGCAGAGAATGCCACAGGCACATGCTTTGCAGGACTGGCAATACAAGGCTGGGGTTATGGAATGATGCAAGACGAAGGCAAATAACTGTCATTCTTTCCCAGATTTAATTCATATGTCTTGAGTTGCGACAGCCTGACTAATTAGAGAAAGATCCTCTGACAAGAAGCAATAACTCACTAAACAGGAAATACAGAGTTGCGCTTTCAGACACATTGGTTGGACCATTTGAATTCAAGTCACAAATCTCGGCAACACAGAGCCTCATCTCCAAGCAGCTTATAAGCTCATTCTGTCAGGAAGCTTGAAAAGCCTGGTCGTACCTACTGACGCTCATTGTTGACTGCATCAAGCGACCAATTTGCAGAATTTACAGGAAGACACAGTCTGAACTTTCACAGCCTTGCCCAATGCAACGAGCAAATGCAGTAGTTTCCCAGATGACTTCTGCCTGCCCAAGCAAGGTTGCACAAACACCTTGCACAAAAGATATGAAATCTGAGTGAAGTCGGGAGAAAAAGAGAAGTTGACGGAGTAGCTAGATTAAATTACAAAACAAAGCATTTACAGAAGAAGGCAGGTTGGATGTGCTGCACAGCCACATATTGTGGGAGAAAAGTAAAGGAAGTAGACATGCCTGCTAGTACAGTGAGGGCTCTTGCTTACTCTTCTGGAGAAATTTATTATCAACCAAAACTGGCATTAGCAGACATACTGGACAGCTGACCAGTAATTGCTTTCAAGCCTCGAAAGAAGAATTAAAGATCCCTGAATAGGGGAAGTTTCCAAAAGGAATCAAAAAGTCAAGCAAACAAGTAGAAGTTAAAGGAGAACACTTTAAACACAGATAAACTGAAATAGTAGCAACTAGCAACTCCAAGAAATACCTTCCTTGCTCTTGCATTGTCCCCACGCATGTTCCTTAGATATCTAACCACAAATGACAATGAAGAAGAGTTGACTGTTAGCTTTCCTCCACTCCATCGGCCAGTGATTATCAGTCAAGCTGGCAACCAAGGCGTTCGATGCCATAGGTATGCCAGATAATCCTGTCTCATCTAATAGGGATGATAACTGTCACATTATGGAGAGGATAATTCTGGGAGTTATTGAAAAACACTTAAAAGACAATGCAGTCATTGGTCATAGCCAGCATTGGTTCACGAAAGTCCTGCTTAGCTAACTTAATTTCCTTTTACGACAAAGTTACCCATCTAGTTGACCACAGGAAGCCAGCAGATGTGATTTTTTTTTTTTAATTTTATTTTAGCAAAGCTTTCAATACTGTCTCTCACAATACATTTCTGGACAAAGTGTCCACCACATAGCTAGACAAATATGTAATAGGATGGGTGAACAATTGGCTGATGGGTCAGGCTTAAACGATTATAGTAAATGGGGTTACATCAAGCTGATGGCCAGTCAGTAATGGGTTCCCCAGGGCTCCATTTTAGGGACAGTTCTCTTTAATGTTTTCTTAAATGACTATGATGCAGGACTTGAAGGTATACTAGTTTGCAGAGGAGCTGTTGACTCCATCGAGGATGGAGAGGCCTTGCAGAGAGATCTTGACAAATTAGAAGGCTGGGCAAACACCCATCACATGAGCTACAACAAGAGCAAGTGCTGGATTCTGCACCTGGGATGGGGCAATTCTGGATATATGTTCAGCCTGGGGGACGAGAGGCTGGAGAGCAGCCCTGCAGAAGGGGATCTGGGGTTCTGGTCGGCAGCAAGTCGAACACGAGCCAGCAGCGTGCCCTGGCAGCCAGGAGGGCCAGCCGTGCCCTGGGTGCATCAGGTACGGCGCTGCTGGCCGGGCGAGGGGAGGGATTGTCCCGCTCTGCTCTGCCTGGTGCGGCCTCACCTCGAGCACTGTGTGCAGTTCTGGGCACCACAGTGTAAGGAGGACGTGGAACTATCAGAGAGTGTCCAAAGGAGGGCTACAGAGATGGGGAAGGGTCCAGAGGGGAAGACGTATGAGGAGTGGCTGAGGTCACTTGGGTTGTTCAGCCCAGAGAAGAGGAGGCTGAGGGGAGTCCTCATGGCGGCCTGCAGCTTCCTCACGAGGGGAGCGGAGGGGCAGGGCTGATCTCTGCTCTCTGGTGACAGCGACAGGACCCGAGGGAACGGCATGGAGCTGTGACAGGGGAGGTTCAGGCTGGGTTTTAGGAAAAGGTTCTTCACCGAGAGGGTGGTCGGGCACTGGAACAGGCTCCCCAGGGCAGTGGTCACAGCACCGAGCCTGCCGGAGTTCAAGAAGCACTTGGACAACGCTGTCAGACATCTGGTCTGATTTTTGGGTGGTCCTGTGCAGAGCCAGGAGTTGGACTCCGTGATCCCTGTGGGTCCCTTCCAACTCAGGATGTTTTGTTCTGTTCCATACCCTTTCTCATCTTCTTCATGATTATGCCCATCAGAGATGAGCAACAGAACATATAGAATATTACCAGGATTAGGGCAGCAGTAAACATTCTATGGTAGTGTGGTGCAGTAGAAGAGCTGCAAACGAAAACATTCTTGGCAAGTGTGCCTTTCAGACTATTCATGATCTGTGGCAGGTATGCTTAAGAATGGGATAAACTTTTAGCAACTATTTGCAATTTGCTCAGTGACATCTGCTAAACGAAAGCAGCAATAGCAAACAATAGTTTACTGTCTGTACATAAAAAACGATGGAAGCTGTTTTATGAAAGTTGCCTTAGCCACTTGTCTAACTCCTAGCAGAGGAAAGTGAGCAAGCACCTTTTCTTATTTACAAAAAAATGGAGAGTTGTCCAGTAGAACCTGCAGAGTGATTCTTTCAGTGAAGACAGCAGACTCTTAGGTCTGAATATAAACCAAAGTGCTGCAACCCTATTAAGGTAATGGTTGAAAATAGCCACAAATCCATGAACATAAACATTCATGCAATATGAGCAAGGTATTATTTCACAAAGGTGCAGTTACCAGTTTGGTTTTCAAAAACAGAGTAGCTACATCAGCACCTGAGTATTTCACAGCCTTCTAGAACCCAAAATGCATAGCGTACATGTATGTTTCACCAATGCCAAGGGTATAATTTTTTTCATTACTGGTTAGACTAATGTCAATACTAACTAGTTTCTACTGGGTGATAAATGATGGCAACATTTTGTATGAGAGAGGATCTAGTTCAGAGGCAGACTAGGTAATAAGTTAGTCTTGATGGCCTGTCTAAATGAATTAGGCTTGTATAAAGGTTTCTCCAAACACTTCATGCCATAAAGTATCACCATAAAATTCACATGTGCTCTGATAAGATTTTAACTGAAAGGATCTAGCTGACAGAAATTTCAGATCCTTATTCGAATTCTGGGGCTGAAATTATTCACACCCTACTTCCTCTCATTCAGGCTCAAAAGCTCACCATTCCGTATCAGGCATATCTTTCACAGAGACTGTTCCTAGTTACACAAACTATTGATAAAAATATTCCAGTCTTCTGCAAATGTGCAATATCAGCAAATGCAGAAACCTCAAAAGAGAATGCTAAGGGCTGTTGAGATTGCTGTAGCCAACAACAAAATCCTGTAAGATAATGACTCATTTATATGGAGCAGGAATCCCTCCCATAGCTATTTAACTGTCGCTACAATAACAATCCTACATTATGCAGTGTGTTAAACAGTTTTTTCCTCTATGAAGTTACTTAGTTCAAGTCCTTGAGGAACAGACGTTTGTTTTACAATAAAGTTATAGACCGTACAGTTTACCTTCTCCAGGTCCAACCCAAACGATCTTATGATTTTAATTTACCCCCCTGGACACTAATGCAACAAACACAATGCAAAGCACTTAAGCAGATCATCTAGGAGACAGCTCTACTAAAATTCCTGTACAAAAGTAAGTACCTTTGGCATATTTGACAGAGTGGAAAGTTTCTCATCTCTCTTGATCTTGATTGAAAAAGTAGCTTTAAATGCTGGTTCATCAAAGCACGGAAAAGCAGACCTTGCTGCCAGAGGCTCAAACTGAGTTGCTGCAAACCACCTAATAAAAATAGTAGAGAAGAGCAAATTAAGAATTATGAAAAGGAGAAATGACAGTTTACTTATGAGAGAACAGTCATTTTTCCCCCCCAAACCTTGTAACTGCTTGCTATGGGAGAAGCCTTCCGAATGGCAGATGACACAGTTTGTCCAGTTAGAATAAATGTTTCATTAGGACTATAAAGAAAAAGGTTTTTTGAAACCCAAGAAACGTATTTATTGGAGGAATAATCTCCTTGGCAGTTTTTTGTTTTCTCATCCTATACTTGGAATAATACAATTACGTATCACCAAAATACAAGCCAGACAATTTCCAGTAAGAGGGAACAAAACTTAAAGGAGACTGAAAAAAATCAGTGGGTGTGTCCACTATATATGAAAGTTTTGAAACCTCAGCAGCAGACAGGATCACAGGGAAGCTTTTCCATTTAACTGTTGTGCCTTCACCTGCAGATGCTCCCACAGTTCATCTGTCTTCCTGTCCCCTTTGCTGGCTAGTGGATGCTGTGTAAATTCATGCACTGTCTTGTCTCTAATACAACAGCTAGTCATATCACAGGAGAACCTCTCAGATGTCTATGTTCCTCCTCAAGTATTTTGATATTAACTAGCTGCAGAAATTACAGCTTTTCCTAGAGAGCATCTCTGATTTGTATTCTGCTCCTGCAAGAGAACCCTGGTAGCTCAACATGAAGTTCGCCAATTTGTCTTCCATTTACCGGAGATAAATGGTGGAGAGAACAGTGGTTCCAACTGCTTTTTTGTTTTTCCTATTTTAAACCTATTGCCAAGCTCCTCACAAGTTCTGGAGGGTTGTTTTTTTATTTTTCCCTTTGTCTCCAGCACTTTGGACCTGCAACTTTTCTGAGGATGCACGTGGCTGCCAATTCATACAACTTATTCTCCATGACTGCTTTCAACTTCTTAGCCCTACTTTTCCCTTATCCCATAATCTTGAAGTTGGTGCTGAAAGTTTCATACTTTTTTCTTCACCCCATGATTTTACAGAAGAAAAAAAAAATGTAAAGGACCATTTTGCATAAAAACATAAATAGGATGCAATGTTTTTTTTTTTAATTTGCATGTGACAAGTGAGTTATTTTCCCATTTGATAATTTTAATGTTTTTGTTGCAATATAAAAAAAAATCTTCAAAAGAAAATAAAACTAACCTAGAAGAAAATAAATTTTCTTGCAATAACTTCAGTTTTATACTGAAAATGCAATAAATACAGATGTTGTTGTCAAAATAGCCTGTATTTCTAAAACCACTGACATTAAGCATACAAAGACAAACCCCTGGAAACAGAGGCATGCAAGGAAATGGAAATGATAACATCAGTAAAGCTAGCTGGAAAGGATTTACTGAAAAATACACCAGTTAAAGCATCCTGTCCTTGAACAAAAGCAGGTAGTGCCAGACTGAAGGAGGACAAAATCCTCATAACATACTCACAGATCATCGTTCTCCTCTGCAAATACTAATGAATTCTCTTTCTACTACTGTCAACGCAAGGAGAAGACAAAGCTTCAACCACATCAGAGTTAAAGAAACACAAACTCAAAAAGAAGCTAATTACAATTCATGTGATTTTTGTCTTCTACAATCTTACCACAAGACTCTTACTGTACTCTTACTCTCCTTTTACTCCATATTTCACGGTAATGCATGTCTTTCAATGTCTGCAATAAGCGACTTAGATCTATTTCATTTCATCTTGTGGTTACGTTCTTCTGATGCAATGCACAGCCTTCGTGATTCTTTATTATCTAAAGCATTCCACCACAGAAAGGCAACTTTTGATACTTTCATCATAATGCCAGAAGATTGAGGCACGGCAGCAGTTTCCCAGGAAGCAACAGATTCTCCTTAATATTAAGCATACACTATCATGTCTTAGTATATATGCTCAGGAGCAGCCCTTTCAAAAGAGGCTTACTGACAGTGCACCTTGGGGATCTGAACCTTTGTACCTCAGTAACACATCTTCATCAGACGCGGGCAAACTGAAACAGATCAGTAACGCTTTAACCCGAATTTCCTTCTTCAAATTCTTGATCTCTTAAAGAAAACTTCCTGGACAATCTCAGATGAGGACCAGCAGGAACACATGGGATTGAAGAGGAGAGTTTCTGCCTCACCTCAGTTGCTGTTCAGTTCAAGAATCCAGTTATGTTCCACGGTTCCTCTGAATGCACCAGTTTTTGCACATATATGAAAACAGCTGCTGCAGACAACCTGCTTTCTTGTACTTTTCAACAGCATGTCATAGATCCACTATGATCTAGCTAAGGGGAGTTTTAACAGCAAACTATGAGTAAACTTCAGAAAAATAAGTTTTAGTTTAAACATCTTGTCAGTGCTTAGAGAGGCCTGCTGAATCTGAAACAAAATATACTGTTTTTTCATTTACAGAATAATAAGAAAACATCTTTCTTACATTATGCAACTTCCTAGCAGTCTATGAATTTTTTTTTTTTTTTTTCAAAAGATGAACTATCCTTGAGGGACTTGAATAATTCAAACATTAGCCACATACAGATACCATATCTCTCTGGAGAGAGAAAAATTATATCCAATTTTGCCACATTTCTGTGTTATTCAAGGAGTCTCACTGAAAGAAGATAGCAATAGCTCAATGAAGGGTCTTGTTTTAAGTCAGAGAAAACAAGTAAAATCTCAGTGTGACCCTTTCTCCAGAGAATAATTT
Organism: Chauna torquata; assembly: GCA_013399475.1. Taxonomy (NCBI): domain Eukaryota; kingdom Metazoa; phylum Chordata; class Aves; order Anseriformes; family Anhimidae; genus Chauna; species Chauna torquata. The sequence goes on along the minus strand of VXAL01006787.1, from coordinate 130,024 downwards.
CAGTGGTTTAATTATGAAGTCTGCCTCCTCCTTTCTGGAAACAAAACCTACTTACCAGTATATTGGGCATTTCCACACAAGTTCTCTGCTGTTGCAAGGATTCGTAACACTGATGACATTTCTTTCTTGCTTTTCCCTTTATGCCCCAGTTCTCTGCTGTTGCAAGGATTCGTAACACTGATGATATTTCTTTCTTGCTTTTCCCTTTATGCCCCATTTCACTTTTTTTTTTTTTTTTGACTTTAGGTCTTAGCATTTCTTAGCACAAACTGGAAAGTGTTTTATATCTTTATTCTATTTAACAGCTGCTTTGTGGGCCAAACACAACTTCACACTACTTACTTGTCAGCAAAGCAAACTGACCCCTACTGCTCATTCCATCTTTCACTTTTTGCACCACTCTGTTTCTAGAAAACCTGCATAGACTATTATGTGCTAACAAAGGCATGAATCTTAAGTAAACAGTCACTGTAAGGACCACTTGATGTGGGTGGTGGTGGGTGGCTACTTTCATTAATCTTCTTGGTAAAAAGCACTCATTCCCCACATTGGAGGTGCTATCACCTAGCCAAGAACATTACCCAAGAGAGAAACTAAAAATTAAACAAACAAAAGGTCACACTATAGCTACCTACAAGCACCACATGGCACTACACTGAACTGAAGAAGCTGCCCTGACTTAATGAACTCACCCAAGAAAGACTGCTTTCAGGCAGTGCTGATTTTAACCACTGATAACCAATATCTCTCTAGCAGCTTTGCATAAAATGTCAGCAACATAAGGAAAAAAAAGAATTTATTTTTCATCTCTAGATTTAAAATATCAAGAGGTTAAAGATTCATTTTGTTCAATAGGAAGCAGTTGTACAAAACATTTGATAGAAAAAGCCACCCTTGCTATTTCTATGAAAGCACAATCTAGAAGTGACAGAAGAGAGAAGCAGCATTTGTGTGCATACCTTTGCTTTGAATTCTCATCCTTGTAAGAAATTTTGTAAAAGCCATAGTACGTATCTGATAAATTAGATGAATATTCTATGTTGACAGTATAATTCTGTCCTGCAAGGAGAGCCTCAGGAGCCATGATTGCAATCTGGTCATGCAGTGGATATTCCAGCAATTCAGCTGGCTTTGCTTGACTTCCTCCTGTTGAAGTAATGGTTGCCTTGGTGACATTAAGTCCTGAGCTGTGAAGTACAATCTTCCTAGTTACCTGGATGACATTGACCACTATCGTTACAGAGCCTGCAAATGTCAGAGTAGTAAGGTTTGGCTGCAAGTCAAGATCATAATGCAGTGGTACAACTTCAAGAGGAAGTCTCATTTTCGCCCATGGAAACAGTTTTCCATTAGTTGCCAAAGGGTATATTAGTTCCATTGTACGATTTTTTTTATGGCAGCCTTCTTTGGTAAAGATACATTTGGGAAGAAGATAAATCACCATTACTACTGAAATTGCAATCACAAGAACAACAGTGCAAACAACCACGGTCCTCGTAGAGGGCATCGAGCATGAACCATCTGGACTTTGTCTATAGACAGCCATGTTATTCCGGAGACCTGAGCTTCTGTTAATGAAGGACATCCCCAGCAATTTTGCTGATGACTCATAATCCTCTTCATCATCATCCATTTCATGCTCCCCAAGGCCACGCACCAAGAGCCGTGAGCTTCTTGGTTCATATTCAACTTCATCAGGCTCCAGGGGATGTAAACAAGGCTCTTTTGCCAAGTCAACCACATCAGGCTCTTCCTCAAACATACTGTTTTCAATCATATTTTTGGGTAACTGAATTTGATCTGAAAAAGAAAAGAGCATATGTTACATCATAAACAAAAGGCATGATTATAATACCTCAAAGACAGTTTACTGAGGTAAAGAACAGGAAACACTTCTACCACACATACTATCGAGAGCTCTTCAATTTTCTCTCTCAGGTTTGTTTCCATTAAACATTCCTATATTCTTCTGCCTATGGTAATTTTTGGTTTAGTATCTTGCTCCCTTCTGGGCTTCAAGAAGATGCTTCCGTTGCGCATACTCAGTCACATCTTGCACCATAACAGGATCACCTACATCACTGCACTGCACTCCCACTTCACTAATGTTAGTGCCTTGGCTACATTTCCTCTACCTCAATTAACTCTACTTGTATTCAACCAAATTAGGTAAGTTGGAATATTCTTTGTGTTGCAGGGTAAAGAACAGGCAGCCAAGACAGTTCTGATGGTGTTTCTAAATACACCAGTTCTTGTTAGAGAAGCAAATCTGCCAATGTGCTGGCAGCTATACAAATAAAATATCCATTTTACATTTTTAAAATTAATTTTTCATGTACGCCCCCAAAAAGATGTTTCTCACATGGCAATATAAATATTACAGTTCAAATTGAACATTTCATTTAAGATCTAGCTCATACAACCCTTGAAACTGTCCATGCAGGTAAGAACTTAAATCAGTGCCAATCAGACAGTTTGTCGCCATAAAATTTGTCCGTAATAGTTAACAGATCACAGAATATAAAAAAAGTACTCAAATTGATCTCAAAATTTACTAGCATCTGATACCCTCATATTCCAATGTAGTTATATTTTATTAAAATTCTGATTATGTCTGTAACTGTTCATGTAAAAAGTTATCTTTCAGCTAACTCAGGGAAAAGTGGAAAAACTTGAAACAATGTTGGGAAGAAGTGTATACGTGTTACTGAACATCCAGACACAAAAGTTGCTACTCTAGGAGCAAGGAAGTTTTTTTCATACTGTATTTCATCCTGAGCACTATAAACAACATATAAAGGAGGTTGGTTGGTTTGTCTTAGGACTCCACAGACCTGTCTGTAGAACAAAATGGAAAAGCCATCTATATAGAAGAGATTTCTCACCCAAAAAGCACAAGAAATCCCATTATCACCTTTTTCGGCCCTTGCAAATTAGTTAATTTGAACTAGTGCCCTTTAACAGCTTCCAAGTGACTAAGCAAAATTTTTGTCAAACTGCAAGGCTTCAGCTATGAAACTAACCTCTTTCAGACACGAAGGTCTACTGCTAACTGAACAATAATCACATCACATCTCTATCCTCCACACAGCTTTCAGAATGAGAAAGATAAAATTTTCTTTGGAACTAAAACCTCCTGAAAAGGTTTTAGTAGGCTTTTACTACTTTCTGGCAAGAATGTACTTACTGCCAATCTATACATAGCCAGAGTATCAGTATACCTATAATACATTACTGATTTTATGTATATTGCTAAGGTTCCATTCAATATTTGAGGTTAATCATAGAACCACAGAATGGTTTGGGTTGGAAAGGACCTTAAAGATCATCTAGTTCCCCCTGCCACGGGCAGGGACACCTTTCACTAGACCATGTTGCCCAAAGCCCCATCCAGCCTGGCCTTGAACACCTCCAGGGATGGGGCTTCCACAACTTCTCTAGGCAACCTGTTCCAGTGCCTCACCACCCCACGTAAAGAATTTCTTCCTAGGATCTAATCTAAATCTGCCCTCTGTTCGCTTAAAACCATTACCCCTTCTCCTGTCACTACACTCCCTGAGATAAAGAGTCCCTCTTCATCTTTCCTGTAGGCCCCCTTTAAATACTGGAAGGCTGCTATAAAGTCTCCCTGGAGCCTTCTCTTCTCTAGGCTTAACAGCCCCAACTTTCTCAGCCGTACTTCATAGGAAAAGAGCTCCAGCCCTCTGATCATCTTTGTGGACCAATATTATAAAGAAATAAACTATATGAATAATTTCAAGGAATATGACTGTGTATCTGCTTGAGAGGAGTTACAGACTAGTAAATGATGTTGTGAGAGTGACTATTTATAGTTTTTTACTCTTTCTTTTTTTTTTTTTCCAAGTCTGCTTTCTATATGGCTGAAATTTTCAAAGGTGAAAATAAAACATCTTAGAGAAAAGAAGGCAAGAACCTTTTCAAACAAGATATACCAAAATCCTCAACATTTACTCTAAAACATATCATAACTTCCTGTTTCGTAGCTGCAAACTCAGAAAACTAAGTGTCAGTAGCCATAACACTAAAAAGGATGGGCTAGAATAAGAATTCTTCCTCCGTTTACCACGTACCATAGCTTCCTCTTTGTGTGATAACCCAGTGTATTAAGCCTCCAATGATCACAGAATCACAAAATGGTTTGGGTTGGAAGGGACCTTAAAGACCATGCAGTTCCAACCCCCCTGCCATAGGCAGGGACACCTCTCACTAGACCAGGTTGCTCAAAGTCCCCTCCAACCTGGCCTTGAACGCCCCCAGGGATGGGGCATCCACAGCTTCTCTGGGCAACCTGTTCCAGTGCCTCACCACCCTCAATGCAAAAAAAGTCTTCCTTACATCCAATTTATATCTACCCTCTTTCAGTTTAAAACTATTACCCCTTGTCCTGTCTCTATAGGCCCTGGTAAAAAGCCACTCTCCATCTTTTCTTTTTTTAGGGCCCCTTTAATTATTGAAAGGCTGCACTGAGGTCTCCCCAGAGCCTTCTCTTCTCCAGGCTTAACAACCCCAGCTCTCTCAGCCTTTCTTCACAGGAGCAGTGTTTCAGCCCTTTGATCATTTTTGTGACTCTTGATACTTTTCTGCCACTTCTTTCAGAATTAAACTGACAGACTATTCAGAAATGGGCTGCAAAGGCTTTTATTTATTTATTTATTTTTAAAAGAAGGGGACAAAAATCCTACCCCACAAAAATCAGGAAAGTGCATTGGTCAGTTCAACAAGCAATATGGAGATGGATGAAAGCAGGGAGTTTGCTGGAATTTGGATCTACCTGCTCACCTCTTGTCCCAGTGTAAATGTGCTGTCCTGACTATGAATAGGATCTTAAGGGCACAGGACAATTGAGGTTGGGAGGGACTTCAGAAGGTCATCTACTCCAGCCTCCAGGTGAAAACAGCCTCTAAAAGTTTGTCCTCATGGCACTTCTCATTACAGTAATCATGTTCAAGCCTTCAGGGTGTGGTTTCAGTTCAGTGATCCAACACTACTGTTTCTATGCTGGAGCACATGTACTCATATATGAGATTGGAGGCCTCGCAGAGCATAGAGGACCGAAAGCTAAATTGCAAGTGAAAACACACAGACAAACTAGTGGAGGAAAAAAAAGTGGAAAGAAAGTATTGTGCAACGGAAGCTCTTTTACAATTCTACACAAGAAGAGCTTAACAAGAATTCCATAAACTACTTCTAGCAGTTTCTTGTAGTTTTTCAAATCTGTTGGCTAGCTTCAACCAAATTTGAAAGGAGACTGAAGGATAACCAAATTACTTCAGGTTCCAACCCAACCCCTCCCCAGAACTACCAGCCGCTGGTAGGGGACACCCAAATTAACAACTGCTATACAGGAAAGGCAGGTATTAAGACTCACATCTTAACCACTCCCAAAGACAGCAGCCAGTCAGTGCACGGCTCCAACCCCAGCCATGGCATGTGCTGCCGCATGGCCAGCAAAAGAGGTAGAAGACAGGGGAGGCACTGCAGAAGGAAGGAGGAGAAAGACAACGAACATAAATCTGGCAGAAAGTGGCTTCATCAGCTCTGCTGCTCATTGAACAGTTTGCTTTTTCAAGAGCTTAAAAGAAACTTACTAGAGAATAAAGTCAACTATCTTAATATTTTCAAAGTTGCATGCAAGCACTAGTAACTCCTCAGGTAAAAAGAATTATATGAAAAATCTGAAACAGAAGCTAAGAAAAACTAAAACAAAAGTTAGTTTCAAGGCGATTCATAGTTTTAACATCTAAGAATAATTTCTAGGGAAACAACAGTTAAAACCAATTTCTGTGGATTTTTTTTTTTTTTTTTTGCAAAAACTGGAAGCAATCAAACCCTTGGTTGTTCTGTAGTGATGAAAAATGTCACACTGGACTATCAGTTTGATCACACGCTACGAGATCAGAACTGTAATGAAGATCAAGGGCTTCAGACTACTATTCTCCAATTGAAAGCATGCAGACAAAAATATCAGAAGGTTACCAGAGTTACTTAGGCTGATATACGCATTCACAGAAGCACAGAAGTCACACCACTTTTTTGAAGAGGAACCGTGGCAAACATGCTTAAATCGTTTATGTCAGATAACCTCTAGAGTGCTTGCTTCCTGCTGGTTCACTGGGATTTATAACACAAGAGTGTGAGTCATCAGTCATGGGGACTGAGCTGGTATGACCTTACTGTTTAAACCCATGAGTTACTACGCTGACCTGATAGGCCCACAGGAAGGATAAAAAAATTCTTAAACTGCAACAAGCCATAAGGAGTAAGCAGCAGCCTGAAGAACAAACAATATTGCAACCATCACATTTCACCACTGTCTTACAGACAAGTATGGTCGAGAGGTACACATTCCAATTGTAAAACATACTGAAAACACAAATTCAGTGACTCAAGCATACTAATTCAGTTTCCAATTACAATGCAGGAAAAAATGAGAATAACTGCAGGACTAGGGAAGTTTAACGTATAAAGAAGCAGCATGGTTCCAGTGAAGCAGCAGTGCCATGCCAGAGGTTGCAGGTGCAACAGATATATTGTGGTCACACTAGTTCACAGTTAGGGAAGTATTGACCTCAGTTGCTGAAATGCGCTACAAAAATTCTCTGTCATCAGGCATGGTGATTTAAAATCTAAATCCTCACTACACATAAGCTTAGTGCAAGAGTGAACAAAGAGGATAAAAAAAGTCATGGGGCTGGGCCTGATGTTGCTCCCCAGTTAGCACTAATGAAATGACATTCAACCTGGTTTCTTACGGTCCCCCCTGCGGCAGCTAAAACCTTAAACACATGCAAGTAAAAACAAGTTTACATGATTTCTGCAAAAACTTGTAATATGCAAAGTAGAGATTTTTAACATGTTCCTCAGTACGTGATCTATATCACATACAGGAGAAAACAACGGGAATACTCATGGTTTAGACACAATCCTGAAAGCAGATGTGAGGTTAAAAATTAAATGTAATAGAGTAACCCAGAAAACCAACCCTCTTATACTGAAAAGATGAAGGAAGGCAGACATTTTCTCAAAAAACTGCTACTTTTGAGAAAGTTTCTGTAGTCCTGGAACACAAGTGCCTGAAAATCTGTTGCAACATATCTCCTAATTACAACATTCAGTGGAACATAACAAGCCTAGTCTATTCTCTTCTGTAAAGAGGAGGGAATGCTTAGACATGAAATTCTGATGTTGTTACAACAGGACAGGCCAATAATAAAATAAGCTTGCTGTACATACCACATACTTTATAAAAGTGAACAGTGTAATCACATCTAGGTGTTAAAAAGTGGCATGACTTAAGGACACAAAGAAGAGTAATTAATCAGAACAAACTAAACTGAAGGAAGTGCCTTATCTTGTTTCTCAGACAACACATAAAAGCCTCAGACAACAACACGTAACGGGTCTCATTATGAGTGACAGTGATATATGTTAAAAAGTTTTGGTTTTGGAATCCATTACAAATATCCTGTAGAGTACAAAAAGTCTTTCATTAATCCTTTAATTTTCCAAGTCAGAGCCTTCCTATAACACTATCAATACCTTTTTATAATGCTAGAAGTATATACTTTTCCCTTGCTAAAAAAAACAGTAATCTCTTTATTATCAGGTCTTGTGTCTGACTTGGAACTGAAACCTCAACACTCTAATTTCTTATATGAATTTAAGTGGCCTATTCCTCATATTCATTCTCTTTTAAAATGTATGCAGAAAATGCTTTATGACATTTGCCCCTTTTTCAGCTTTCCATACCCTAATTCAGAGGTTAAAATATTAAAAAAAATAAAAATAAAAATAAAACCAAGGAATCCCACTGGTACAGTTAGACAGACTGTCATCACTTTTTGAGACTGTAAATTCAGCACAATACCATCTTCAATTAATGAGCAGGTGTCATGCAGTATTTTTACTGAAAGAAATGTTAAAAGAATTACAGTAACACCTGGCACTTTGTAGCAACCAAACCCCTATCACAGAGATAAGCATAGCAAACTTTCCATTATCCTGGAACAAGCTGGAAGCCAAACCACAACTGGGCACCGTGCTGTCGCAGACCAGCAGATGTGGCAAAACCCAGGGCCAGACCAAATGGCTCTGCATAAAGCATGCCTACTAGCTGGTGTAAAATTTGTTTCCCACCGAATGTAAACCACTTCAGATGCGTTTTAGGTAATAGGAGAGAGGGGACTGAGCTAGTGCAGTGCAGAAATAGAAATTTACTAATCTGCCAATGTGCCCTATCAGGGTCCATCAGGGAGTACAGAAAAACTCAGGCACTTTGTACAGATGGAAAAACACCTTTATCCTCAGGTAAGCAGACACTAACACAGCCATGCATGTTCCAGGGAATGTTCTGTAACTTAGCGAAACCGGACAGTTTTATAAATTTGGTCCATAACGCATTTAATATTTAATGTCTTCCCTCCCTTGCTATATTTTGACAGAGAGAACAGGAGTACCAGCTATTTCAGCTGTGCTAGTACCAAGAATACTCAAGAAATTTATCATAGTGAACTAGTTAGTCCGTTGTTGATTAAATCAATATAACCCAAATAAACTCAAGTCACTCCACAAGATTGAATGGAAGCAAAGAAGAGCACAGCTCTCATTCTAACAGCTTGAACATTACAGCTCAAATTGTATAATAGAAGCTAGCTGCACTGAAATACAGTACTCAAACATGCAACTCACTGATATTATGTCAAATAATAATTCTGTGCAATGAATGATTTCAGGAACAGCTACCGATGTTCAACAACGAGGGTATTTATCCAGGGCCACAATGCTTTTTACATATCTAACAAGTTTTAAAGCATTGAACTTTTCTTAGCAGAAGCAGCTGCTGACCAAACAGCAAATCCCATAAACAAACCACATGGATTTTCTCCCTAGTAAAGATATCGCATTTGTTAAGACCACACAAGACAGCAAAAAGTAACTAAAAGGAGGGGGGGGGGGGAACTTGAGAAGTTCTATTTTATGTTTTTTATTATTTAACTGTCACATTTTCTAGAATCAACAGTGAAACACTTGCAAGATTTCAGCACAGACAGTAAGCTCAGAATACATGATTTCTGATACACAAACGTACCTACTACCTTGGTGATAAAACAAGGTTGAGGAAAAGATGCCAGCCAGAAAAAACACCATGCCACACGGACTAACCTCAGAAGAGCAAGGGCTCCACTATTCCTTCAGCACTGGAAAATTAGTTTTACGCTCTTCGGTTTAGGCAAACAGCGTAAGCATATTTGTATAGAGGACTCCAAGAAAAGACTTGAAGCACTTACAAGCACTTGCAAATACACTCTGTATGGCAGGTAAGCACACTTCAAGTGGACAGATGTGTAGTCAAAAACAGTAAGACTGGTTATAGCACATGGAACCTGATCTCCTCTCCGTTATTTGAACTTTGGGACTAGTAACAAAGGAAAGAAATACGATAATGAAGGCTAAAGCAGGTCATTGATAGGTAGCCATGCATACAATGACTGTACAAATGCTACTGCTTTTGAAATTATTTAATCCCTGTCAGTAACTAATGTTATGTCACATGGAAAAGCCAATGAAGAAACTGCAGAAATAACGACATGCGAAATCACTGCACACTTCTATATCAAAAGCAGTGTTTACAGTGTAACTATTCCCAGCAAAAGAAAAAAAAAAAAGCTTGACAATTAGAAGAATGTTTGCTGTAGAATTTAAATTCATATTTTCCTTAGTGAAGTAAGTTTCACATCATTATATCTGAAAAACAAGTTTTGGAAGAACTCCACTATCAAAAAAGAACTCATTACAGCCAAGACAAGATACAAAAATTTTTGAGCTACAGTGTTTTTAAAAAGTAGTATGATCTGTGCAATTGTCTATGCATACATGGTACTAGAAGTTTTGTACGTAACGTGTGCTTGCTGCAGAGTCCGTTCTTTTAGGAAAAGGATGAACATGTTACAGTACAGTATTCAACTGTATTTACGAGAGGCAAACAAAAATATTCCTACTTCAGGTTTACATTGTTAAATTTCTCATATGTATGTCATGTCACACAGTCCTTCCAAGCTACAGAGACAACAAAACAGTGTGAAATGCAAGAGCAGATTAAAAAACAGAGGAACTTGCATTGCATAGTTTGAACACAAGACGGAGGAAAACAAGGTACGGGAAAACAGCATAGACAATATCCAGCAAGCTCTCAGGGATTTTACAGGCTTGTTGAGATTAAACCAATACTTGAATATTAAATTTTATTTTAATTTTAAAATAAACATACATTTTAAATGTACAAACCACAAAGCATGTCATTAGAAAAAAATTATTCTTAATGCATGGCAACTGAGAAAGGCTAAGCTTGACTTTAGGAATAAAAATGTATTTTTTTACATTGAAGAGTTGTCTAAAATGTGTCTCTGGACATTTCAGACACTGAGGATTTAGCAAAACTATTAAGTGGCTATGCCTTTTCTCCTGAATTGTCTATTCCCAAACCTGCACTGTCAGCCTCAGATAAAAGGAGGACAGGGAGAGGGAAATGTTCTCGTAATACTTCAATTATTTCTGAAATGTCCTGATTAAAATTTCAGAAATGTTACTACAGAAAAGCAATATAATGTACTGTTTTCAAACTCCCTTCTTAAAGTTTTTGTTAACTCATTTTGGCGTAGACCCATCTTTCATGTTTACATAATCAAAACCTTAACTTACAAGGAGTTACTTACTAAATATACAATTGAATTTTAAAAATAAAACCTATATGGCCAGGCTTTGCTTCCATTAATGTTAGTTTACCAGTACCGCTTAACAAGGAATGAATCAATCTCTAAAAACCTGAACTGCAAAGCATTAAATCTTTCAGAGAAGAAAGAGGGGAACACTCACTTGTACTTGTGCACCTCACACTGGATTCATTGCTTGAGTTTTCTTCCAAATCCTAATCTTATTCTCAGCCAAAACTATTGTTGCAGTTATTATTTCTGCCTTGGCTGAGGGGAAGTAAGGGAGATGGGCAGTCCAAACAACCATTCCAAGACACAGGTTCACTTTCACAGGTGTTAGAACTGATAACACAAAAGCACTTTGAAGAAAACTGAGATTCTAAATACTGCACTGGAAATTCTATATAAATGAAAAAGGTGAGAAATATTTCAGGAAGTGAAATCATTTTCTCAGTGAAGACTGCTTTCAACAGCCAATTAAAAACTACTAGTTCCAAACACTGCTTAGAATTTTTATCACTGCAAACCAATGTTAAGAGTTTAAGACAACAGAAATAAAACAGCCCCATATAGATAGGTACAATTTGTTATCCCATATCTTTTCAACAGTTCAAAGCAATAAAATAGCATTGGCTTGCAGAGAAGTGGAGGCTTAACTGGCAAGTCTTTAAACATCTGAATTGGTAGCCTTTGACAATGCACACAAACTTTCACAATTAACATTTTCATAGAAGGGATCTTGGTATTTTTCTAAATATAAAGATAAATTAGGGCCAAACACCCTAGTTAATGCTATTTATGAACCGCATAATCAGGTAAGTCAGAAAGAGTTTCACATATCCAGCCAGTAAGGAAGTGGCTCAAATGCTGTTACGCTCCACCCCACTTAACCACTTCAGCAAATGTTGCAAGACAAAAAGGACCAAGAAACGAAAGTGAAAACGCAAACTCTACAGTGTTTTATATCAACAGTTTAATGAAACAGAAATAAAGACTTTAAGAATAAAATCCTTGAAAGCAATAAATACTGAGGCAATGTTGCTGCTTCTTATTCCCCCTTCCCTTTTTATTTAGGTATCACCCAAATTCATATCCATGCTGTATATTAAGATCTTTGGCACAGGACTGGAATGCATGGGTGACATTATCTCACCATGAGGTGAGATCTGATTGAACCTCAGTTTGTAAGACACCTGGAGCATAATGCCTTAGTTAGAATCACTAATCTCAGGAAACATGTGCAAATCCCCTCAACTGTGTATACATGGTAGCAACAAATGTGTTAGACAAACTGGCAGCACTTCTAGTAGGTCTCCACATCTCTCTAGGCTTAGGACTGGTTGCTTGCTTGTGTGAACCATTATCGCTTCACAGTCCGAATAAAAAAATTATACAAGAGACACAAATTAATTAGCCAAAAGCAAATGGACTTGTACTCTGATTTAAACTTCAGTTCTATGTTGATGCAGCATCAGGGGCTGTGAAAGATAGGCATGCTTTCTGAGCATAGAACATACTGATGAAGTAGAATACGACTTTTGAACAGTTAGCTAGTGCAAACAGTACAGATAAACGCACCCAGTCCCCTGCAGAACTGCCTGTCATCCTGTCTACAGCCAGGACAGGAGGACTGGGATGGAGCCAGCTGAACGCTGAGCACATAGTAACTTCATCACCTTTTGAGACACTGAAAAGGAGACACCTCTGTTACTTGTTAAGGTGAATTCCGTGCCATCTCTGCTGAATCTGAAAACTTAACATTAGGAGTTTAGCGCTGTCCAGAGCCAGTGCAGCTACGCAGTCCAGTCCTCTCCGTCACAGACAACCAATTCAACTGATGACTAATCCGGACAGACTTTACATGTAGTTCTATTCTCCAAAAAATGTGCAGAAATGTGAACTCGAAGCCAAGCCCTACAACTCCTTTAGCTTACCATTAGCACCTGGTCTATTTCACTGGTTACTCACCACCTCAAAGAAGAAGACCAGCACAAATTCATTGCTTACCATGGGGATTTTTAACATTAGGTACAAGACTTATCAGACCTAATCTGATAAATCGCTAAATTTTCACAGCCTTTCTCAATTTCTTTGCCTCCGGCATACTGTGTTCTCAGCTATTAAAACCTAGTAGAACAGCACATAATGAACATTAGTGTGCCTATTCCCTTTCCTGGCTCACCGTTTTCATCTCTTAACAGAAGGATACATCAACCTCTCACCATATCCCTCAAAACCTCCATCCTTCATCCTTTGCCCGGCTCCTGTGTCCAAGATAGTGCAGAAAGAGTTCTGCATCCTCCTCTTTGTTCCTCTTCTTCCAGAGGAGCAGCTCTTGGGCTTCCTCCTACTGCTACCCAGCAGAAGATGAAATGACTGAAAATGTGATCCTGTTCTAGGCTCTTCCTACTCCTCTGAGCACTGAAGCCGACCGATTAACTATGAGGACGGCACACCTATTTCCTGCAGCAGTAACCAGAGGAGTTAACCTGTGTTTCTTTACTTAGGAGCCTGGGTTAGTCAAGAACTCTCAACTGGCTCTTGCCTTACTTTAGTTTCTAAGCAAAGATTCTACTTACTTCTAAACCCTCCCCTTTCTAACCCTCAGCTCTGCCTCTCTGGCACAGCTTCTCAGCTTGTCCGTATACAGGCTGAAGACTTGGCAACCCTTCAGAAACAACCAGAGGGCTAAGTGAGTCCTTAGACTTTGCACAGACTTTTTACAAACTTTTGTAGGGTTTAAATTCCATTGTTAGTAATATATTTAACATATAATACGCACACGCAAAACAGCAAACACCCTGTTGCAGAAATCCTTCCAATAGTTAAAACATTTGTGTCTGCAAAGGTTTGAGCAAGTATAAAAACTAACACTGTAATCTCAAAACAAACAAAAAAGCTACAAAATTTAGACAGACACATTTTTTCTTCCTTCTCCCTATCGTAAGAAGCAATACTTGTCCCTATATTCATACAGCATCCAAATATCCCATTAACACAAGGCAGCAAGGCCCAAAAGAAAGTATACCAACCAAGAATTCTGATCTCCTTTCTAGATCTGCTGATTTGGAACACAATTTATTTCCTCTGTGCCTCCACCTTTCCCTTAACCCTCTCTTTTGAACCTATGGCATACTTTGTTTGCATACTGCAGAGTTGTGAGACACGTACTATCTATACTGTACTGATTCTTACAAGTGTCTGACAACAGAGCTCCAGTTTTGCCAGAGCTGCCAACAAATACTACCAAAAATGCAATTCATCATTAATTTCCCAGGAACAGACATTCAATTTCTTTGCACAATGCCATAACGCATAATGCTGAATAGTCACAGTTCTGGTCAATTGAATGTAGCTACTCATGGTGGGAAGCAAAAATTCAGTAGCATTAACGAGATTATTGTACCTGTATTTATATGTGAAACCAAACTACAACTTCTTGATATTCTTTTTATTTAGACCAATTAAAAATTCTTCCTTGTTGCTATCTTATTTTGTGACCAATCAACACTGAAGTGCCTAAGGCAATGCCTGAAAATGCTGTATTGCTAAATGCATGAACCTGAATATTTAAGTAGTTGTTAAACAGAGAAAAGATATTACCAAGAAAGGAATGCTTTTTCAGGATAGCACAGAAAGAATATATGTAAATACTACTAGGAGCAATGCAGGGGAAATAAATGCCTCGAGGCTTTGGAGGAAGTAATAAAAAAAACTTTAAGTGGAAAAAAGTACTTATATATCAAACATTAATTTTAAAAATTCCTTTGTTGTGCTTCTATAATACTACCCAACAAAAGTTCTACCGGATTTCTTAAATTTTGCCCATGGATAATTGATTTACAGCACAGTCATAAATAATCCCTGTTGCTATTTTCACGTGCAGTACATAGACACAGCTCTCTGGGACACAGGAAGTCACTTTTAGAAAGAATAAAAGGGCACTGGCACAAGGCTCTTGAACTTCTCATGCAATAACCCTGCATATACTGGGAAACCTGTGCAAAATCCTAACCAAAACCTCGTGCTTCAGTGGGTCGGGCAAGCAGTAATATTTCTGGATTCCCCCCCATCCACAGAGGAAAGGGGGTGGAGGGAACTTCAAAACAAAAAATTCTCTTTATTCACAGTCTGCATAAAAGTGAATTCCTCATGTTAAGAGACTTCTAGCCCTGAAGCTTACAAAAAAGCTCTATGTAGTGATACACAGCATGGATCCCATGATGACAAGCATAATTCTTAGATTCAAGACATTCAAATCTCTGTACACACACTATCAGATTCACACACACACACAAAAAAAAAGAAACTGAAAATTTACTTACAAAATCTGCTCTTTGAAAGATACACTCTTCATTACTGGAGCAGTGTACAAGAAAAAAAAAAACAACACTAATCCACATACTTTCCATCCTCTTGCTGCAAAGTTTTACATTGCACAAACAGTACTTAAGGTCACCCTTTGTCATCACTTAAATACTGCATTACATTATTTCTTCTAATGGATAAGTATCAGTCAGGTATATCATATATTTTTAAGTGAAACAATTCAACCAAGCATTACTTTAAAAAAAAAAACAGGTTTTTCATTTTACACTTTAAAAGTGAATTGTAAATATCCAGTTTTGAGATTATGCATAGCAGATGATTTTGTCTTACAGTACTTTCTAATATACAAAAGAAAAATGAAATATTATACAGAAAATCATTGGATCATAATACAGATATCATATTTGCCGTTTCTTTATTATACCAGTTTTGAAGACAACTTTCCCTTGTCAACAATGAATGAATTTCAGATTACTTAACATAAACAAAAAGAAAATAACCACATAAACTTGTAACACAAAGCTCTATCCACCTCTCTCAGGAAAGAAAATCTTTGTAGCCTGCTCTAAACCAGGTACTTCATGGTTTATGATCATTACTTCTTGTCAGATCAGTTTAGTTCTTCCTTCTAAAATGTAAAACACCTCCTGCACTGTTATGCTTTGGGCTATCTTCAACTGGTCTATAAAAAATGTATTTTTGTCTGCTGTTTAAAAAAAAAAAGAGAGAAAAGCTCATTTCGTCTTTTCAAACTAGCTTGTTCAGTAAACAAAGCCAATACCAATAAACATGTTAGTTATGCTAAGGCTCTGACTGAAGTTCTCCTTCCTTTCTAAGTCTCCCTAACTGTTCCATGCATTTCAAATTCCTTCTGAGCAAGAAACTGTAATTTAATGCTATACAGAGCAACTACTTGCTGTTACTAAAATAGGAAAGCACACAATGCGATTTATGTAATTTAAAATCAGCATCTATCCACAGTGGGAAAACATACATTTATATTCTTCAGTCAGCTTAGAAAGAAGGAGACAAATAGCTGGTGGAATTTCAGGGAAATCAGAAATCCTAACTGAAATCATTTTGCCCTCATTTCACCACCATTTCATCTACCGCCTTGGAGACAGTACAACGAAATGGCAAGGGAATGAAAGTCTTTAACAAAAGATTAAATGCAGCACAGCACACCTGAGAAAAACCTTGCAAACAAGGACTCAACCACTCCAAAAGTTACAGGTCATATCAGAAATCCAACCTGTCAAAAAATTGCAGTTCCCAGCCCTATTAGTTGTTCATGCAGAAAGAAGCACCCAGATTTCCCAAATGCACTCACATGCAACAAGGTGGTTGAAGTCCCCAGCTTCTATGACATTTCCAGAGCTAAGACTATTGGCTCAGTGGCTGTAGCAATCTTCTGCAGACAACCAGGATCCAACAAACAAATGCACAATTCCCTTACAAAGGGTAAGCAAAAGCCTGACGGATGTCCCAGCTCTGTGGTTTTCAGTCACTTCTTCATTTGAATGCAGGTTTATACCCCCATCTTCCACTTGTGGGAGGAAAATTGTGAACAGAGAGAACCTTCAAACACGATTGGTTTTCTTCAGACAAGCATGATCAAAATTAGAGCTGTGCATGAGACTGCATGTGCTCATTAAAGGTTTGTGCCAACTTTTTCATTATAAATAGGACCAAGGCATGACTGAAAATATTTGCTTTGGATAGAAACATCTATGGAAACATTACACGCCCTATTCTGAATTTTCAACCTCCATGCTGCTCTTGGTCACTATGCAGAGAAGCAAGAGACACAGGAATCATTCAGAACTGGATGTTAGAGAGTGAGCTTGAATCACTTCAAAAAAGCTTAGGGATTTTACTTACTAACAACAGGCACTTACATGATTTTCCATATTCTCACAAGCACTTCAGTTGGCTCCGCAGCAATTAATACCTACAATCAAGGGCTGTTGAACCAACACAAAATGACTAGTTCAGTTATGGTGCAAAGTTAACATTCAAATTACAAAGCAGATATGCAAGTACGTTTTGAAAGCAATAATATAAGACAGACACAGAGGAATCCAGTATCAGAAAATCTGACCAGGCTTGCAAATGGCTTTCTTGGTCTGTATGTATATAATGAAGTCTCCTGGAAGCCAGTTTCATATAAGTGTCTCTTGTGTCGGAAAAAAAGATCACAGTATCCAACAGTTATGCCAAGACAATTTGCTAAAAAGCCCTGAAAGTTAAAAAATGAAACAAAACAAAACAAACAAACAAAAAAAACCATACAGAACCTGAAAGACAATATACTTCACTCTGTTTCTACTAAAATCCCAAATGATATTATTGCACTTTTACCATTTGGGATGTGAAGTGCTTCAATTTGAAAGAAAGAGAAGAGTTGCAAAGTTTTAGACCTTGCCAAAGCCATGCACAGATCTGGGTTCACTTCTGACGACCAATGAGAGCTGTGCAGCTAAGTTCTCACCTGAGGATTTTAAGTGTTGTTTACTGTGTTTCCTAACGGCATAACAGCACCACTCTGCAACAGTATGTGGGAAACTTAGGTTCGCTTCATGATGCTTTCAGCATCAAAGACAACAACAAAAAAGTCACGAACGCTAAACCAAGAATTCTGCAGTAGCGAAAGATTTCCCACCCCACCCTCCCCAAGGAAGTAACCAGGACAGAGGAGAAAGCGGAGGAGCACATGCTTTCTTCCCACAGTCCCCCCCAGCATTACCAGCGTTATCGAGCTGCAGACCCAATGCAAACCTCTCCATCATTATGACCATATTTCCCCCTTGCCACTGCAAACATGTTGCAAAAGGACAGGCCAATACAGCCTTAGGGACAGCATTTCAGTTGCATTAAACCAAACTGTCAGAGCCAGCTCTCACAGAAAAGCTAGTACTGCATTCCTGATGTATGCTTTGTAACTGTTTTTCACCATAACACAACACGGTACAGTACAAAACCACACATAAATGAAGGAACAGTGAGGAATGATGGAAGCATGTGCAGCAGCAATATAAAGCACTCCGGTGTTGACTCTGAGAATCACATAAATGTAACAAATGCCTTAATTCGGGGGGTGGGGGGGACAGGGGGGAGAGAGAGAAAACACCAACAAAGTTGAAAGTGATGACATTACTATTCCTATCAGATTATATCTGAATTTCTTGACATTTGAAATCCAGTCTCAGATTTAACATGCCACTAATGTAACCTTCAAAAATAGCATAGCAGGTTCTTAGTTTTCAGCAGGCACGGCTCACAGGCAACTGCCAACAAACGGCGACAATCTAATAAAGAGCTACATGCACACAATGCTATGCTCATAATTTAATTTTCTCTTAAATATGCATACCTGGCAAGGCCCACAGAGGGGGGATTTAATCAATATCCAGAACATATTTTACCCCCTTAACTGGCTTTTACACGTGTTACTACGCTGCTACACAGAGGCCACAAATTCAGATCTCCATGTCAACAAGAAGTACATGGATGACTGCTAAGGTGTTTAAAGTGTATACACCTCTGAACAACCATTAGTCTTACACCAGAAAGGCAATTGCTGTTCACTGCAAAATCGTAACTGTTTCTATTTACAGTCCACTGTTTCCAATTGCTCTGTTCTGAAGACAGTTTCACCCTTTGGAAGCCTGCTCTTTTTGGCTAGGACAGCCTTAGTTTTCTTCATTGTAGCTAGTATGGTGCCCCGATTTGGATTTAGGATGAGAATGATGCTGATAACACACCGATGTTTTGGTTGTTGCAGAGCAGTGCTCACACAGAGCCAAGGCCTTTTCAGCTTCTGGTGCTGCCCTGCCAGCGAGGAGGCTGGGGGTGCACAAGGAGCTGGGAGGGGACACAGCCAGGACAGGTGACCCAGACTGGCCAGAGGGATGTCCCATGCCATGTGTGTCATGCTCAGCAATAAAAGCTGGGGTACAGCAGGAGGAAGGGGGGAACGTTGGGAGTGATGGCGTTTGTCTTCCCAAGAAACCATTATGCGTGACGAGCCCTGCTCTCCTGGCAGTGGCTGAACACCTGCCTGCCCACGGGAAGCAGCGAATAGGTTCCCCAGCTTGCTGTGCTTGTGTGCACGGCTTTCGCTTTATCTGGTAAACTGTCTGTATCATGAGGTTACTCATTTTGACCTATGATCCTCTTCCCCATCCCACTGTGGGGCAGCACACGAGCAGTTGTGTGGGGCTCAGTTGCCTGCCAGGGTTAAACCACAACAAGAAGAAAGTTTAAGCAAAATTTTTATTTATTGGTATAACCAGTGTATTGGGGCAAAAGTCCCCCAGTTCGACAGGAGGGAAACCACAAATATCTGAATTTAGAAATAAAAGCTTCCATAGTTGAAGTTATTTTACATGTGTTAAATTTTATTTTTAGAATCTTGTCATGTGGAAAAAACAAGTTAGGCAGCTACAGTAGCAACGTCACCACTTTCTCTCTTAGATTAATGAATTCAGAAGGCAGATGGGAATAATCCAATAGAATAAAGCACAGCCAAGAAATATTAGGAAATGTGATGCATTGCTACAGAAATCCGTGTATCATCCACGTGCCTCGCCTGCTTTTTAGAGACTGAACAGAAGCAACAGGTAGGCTAACAGCATGTCCTTACCTCCCATGATGCTACAAGATCACATATACACATTTCTAATAGACCAAAAGCACACACCTGAACACATAAGCATATGTACTTTTATATAATGAACATGATCATTTAAAAAAGAAAGAAACATCAGAGCTACTTGTGCTTTTACTAGTCCTGTTAATATTACTTAAGTATAGAAAACAGAACAGCACACATTGACACAGACTGAACAAACTCTAAAAGCCTTACATAAATTACAACCTCATCGAAGTAAAGTGGTTTTTTTTCTGTCATAGTTAAGAGCTCAGCACCCTTCACTCACACAGATAAAAGCCATTTCCATTTGGCACAGTCATAAAAACTAAGACAGTCTCTGTTGCTTTCTGCAGTGCCACTAGCGAAGTGCAAACATGTATGCTGACCCTCCGTACAATTTTACTGCAAGCTTTCATCAGAAAGCAGGCACTACAGGAAATCTGTCCAAGACACAAAGCACTGGCAGTATCCTAGTGACAGAAGACACCTTGCAAGGGATTGATTTCAGGAGACACGTAAGTCTACAGGAGCAACCAAACTGGCAGAAGGTTACAAGAATCTGTGTAATTAAGCATATATCACAGCTTCCTCAATTAGGTCACATGAAAAGGACAAAAAAAAAAGCACAAAACAGATGCTTGTTTGGAAAAAAAAATCATAATTTTTGTACCATCATTAACTTGAACTGTTTTTCCTGTATTGTAAAGGAGGACAAATGCTGCTTTCCAAACCAAAAAAGCAAGAGAACACAAGTTCCAATCCGTACAAGGTCTCTCTCTCTCTCTCTCTCTATTCAACTTCCTTTCCTCTTGCCTGTAATGGAAGGTCTACTTTTGCTGTTTTTTGTTTGTTTGTTTTTAATTATTATTATTATTCCACTCACAAAGGTGAGATCAAATATTTCAATCACAAGCTCCGGCACGTACCTTGGAGCAAAATTCCACCAACAAGCCTGCATGATAGAAATTAAAACAATACATGGTTATGTATTCTCAAACCCTCTCTTATCTTAAATTGCCATAAGAAACAGGAGCTAAGAGTGTAATCTCATTTAAGCCACTGTTTATTAGTCTTGGGTGCTTCTAAAAGGTTTCCTCCAGGTATTTTTCTGATTTTTAAGGAAAGCACAAACACATTTTCTTTGGCAAGACCTAAGGCTGAAGAACCACATGGATCAATTACATTTCAGTATCTACCAATAAACTTTTAAGTAGATCAACAGACTATTGTTGTTGAGAGGTCATTTCAAACCACTACTTCTATGTCATCAATAAAAATAAAATGTCATGGAACACAAAAAAGAGTGGCTATCACTTACTGAATCCTTTAGCTATTCAACTGGCAAAAATGTAAGTTACTTTTTTCATAACTCCCTGGAGGTCCGTGGAGATTACAGCAGAATTTACGGCTACCCAATACAAGCTTAGTCCAGATTTTGATATCCAAAATAGGCGTATCATGTCCACTCACACTTTGCGAAATGTTGTCAGTTTTCAATCTGTAGGACNTGGAGGGAAGGGAAGAAGGGAAGGTTGTTTTTAACTGACGTTACTCCTTAGGCACTGCCGAGACAGAAAATCTTACCCAAGTCCCAACAGCATTAAGTCCTCAACCACCGACTAGGCAAAGCACAGGAAAACAGTAGGAAAGAGGGCACTGAATGTTAATGTCAGTAAACAAGTTTTTAGTTTCCTGTTTCCAATCTGACCAAGGGTATGTTTTGCAATTAAAATGATAGAAAATGTTTGACCACAGCGGTCTAATGAAAAGGTATCAAGTCTTGGAGACTCACTGGAAGTTGTCTTAAATTTCTTGAGCTACTGAAGCTCCCATTTCACGACTGTTGACTATCTTCTTGACTACAGCTGTATAGCTATGGCTGATGAATACCAGCCTGGTCACAGCTGAAGTTACAGAAGATTTCTCTGCCAATATCAGTTGTTCTGTAGAAAAAAAAAACAGAGAACTTTGCAAACCATGCTTGCCTAGTTGGCTTGTTTTTTGGTGTTTTTTTTTTAAAGCAATAAACTCAAAATTTGTTAAAAAACACCGATGTGCCTTACTTTATGACAAGACAAAGCACTCCAACAGAGGAAAAAGTGGCATTGTGTCTGCATGGTAACCCAAGAAATACTGAGATCTAACTTCCTCCAGATCGCTACACAGCTGTCACATACGCCAGCTTGAAGTCAGCTTCATTACAGCCACCACCACAATGGGGAAGGAGACAGCCCAAATGTCAGACACTTCTCAGAACGTACACTGGGATCACCTCTTTCACTTGGTGTCACCACAGAAAAAGCAGGTGGGAGAGCTGCTGACTGCGCAAAGTGCCAGAGCGATCTGTGCATCAGATAAACATGCCCTGCAGGGTTTCTGGAAGGATTCTGCAGAAATACCAGCAGGGTCACTCCAGAGCCAACCATGCGAAAGCTCCAATCAACAACCCATGCCTGCAGGTAGGTATTTTGGTCTTGTGAGTACTCTGGGTTGCTCTGAAGAGAAATGTAGGTATCCTTGGCTGCATCACTATTACTAGATTTACATTATTTCAAAATACACGAACTGCTGCCAAGAAAAGGAAGAAAATAACAAGGTGAGAGGAAGAGATACAACAGGTAGGAAAGAAAAAAAAACAAAAGACAACCGTTGGTTCCTCTCTAGACAAAGCATATTTTTAATCACCACTTTTTGTTTAGAAGAACTTCTGTAGATCATAGCCCTGTCAATAACATATCCCCTTATAATAACACTTCAGTTCTGCTCCGTGAGTTTTTCTTCATTGATCTTAATCCCACAATCACTATTCTTGCAGATGAAAAGTTACTGTACTATTCACAGAAAGAGTAGGCAAAAGCACCCAAGTTTGGCAAAGATGATTTAGAATCTACATATTTTTCTTTCAGATACTGTACATTAATGGCTGTGACTGCTTTACATACACACAGGAGGAAAAATAAAATCACAAGGAACTTAAACATAAAGGATATTGACATTTAGTGTAGCCTCTTCTATTCCAGGCATCATCTCTCCAGCACAGCAGTAGCCTGAACTTTTGCCAAATCAATCAACAGAGCTGCCAACAAGTCAGCTGCTGTGACGGAGCTTCCTAGCTCAATCAGAGTACATAGCGCAGAACAAAAACAGCATTCCTGCCACTGCAATGCAGACCACCATCATACTATAGTAGTATCATGGTATTATAACCACAGAAGATAGATATGAAGGAAGATTTAACCTATTTCCTTGAATTGTTTTTTTTCCCCCCCCCAAAGTTTAGCAGTTTGCATACTTTAAACAACATTATAAGTTCTCATTTTCCTCTCATTTATATTTTTGATTGCTACAGTACATATTTTGTAATGACCCCTTTATTATTTTCCAGTTTGTAGAGTAGTACTTTGCTTACACACATTGCACCAAGGCCTCATTAACATGCCTGTCAGTGACAATTCTTGATGATAAAACTAACAGCTCATACGCTCTGTATTCACAGTTCCATTTTCTGAGAAACTGCTCTGTCTTTCTCTTACCTGCTGAAGCTTACAGCCCAGAAGTAACGAGGCTTTTGAAGTATTCTGAAGCTTTTTGGACTCTCACAAATGCAAGCCTTTCTGGTCCAGAAAGATTGGTTTATATGCATGAAAAACAGTCATAAGTGAATATTGATGTATTAACAACTTATTGTTACAGCAGAAGAAACTTTTTTCAAGTGTCAGATCTTATACTGAAGAAAAGCTTAAATACAAAGCAGTGTTTAGCCCTGGAGCAGTAAGTAAATGAGGCACATTCTTAGTTTTAAACACAAGTGGTTCCCCTTAGAAGTCAACAGCACTGTGGATGTATTGTCACACAAGTGTTCACAGAATTGATTCCTTCAATGTCAAAGAGCGATTACAGCCAAAGAACAGGTCTCTGCACTCAGCTGTGCTCTCAGGAGAGGACTGAAACAGTACCTTCCAAACAGTGGAACTTCGGGGCGGGGGGACCACTTAAAAAAGCATAAAACACCCTATCTCCACAATAACAAGCAAAACACCAAGAACATCTCAGACTTCTGTGGAACTAGGATTCCTGTCTCTCTGGCTGTAGTGAAGACCAGTGCAGCAGGCATGTTACCACACACCCCAAACAATCCAACATAAGAACTGGGCACTGAGATCTCAGTTGAACCTCCTTCATGAGACAACACTCACAATGAGCTAAAACATCAGCTGTGCCCCAGGGAGGCAGGCAGAGCAGAGCACCGTCATAGTACCCTGAAATTCCTACCTCAGTGATCAACTGGATGAGTTTTCCAGGGCTGTTCCCTCTCTCCCCATTTCCTTCAAGAGCCTCCATCTGTTCAATCCCTTTCTTTCTGGCTATGGGGTACAAAACCTTCTGGTGATTCTTAAAATTTAAGGTCAACATGCTTCCGCTATTTAAAGGAGTACCAAAAATAGTCAAAATACAGCTACTAGCATGTACATACGACTCTTTAAAACACTTAGATACATAAAACCCAGCTCATAAAAATGTTGTTGTGCTTTAAAAATTAATTTGATCTTAATTTAAGGTACTGTTGGACAGAAGTCTAAGCAGTAGCTGCACACAAATTTCTCTCATAGCCAAAGGAGTAACACTGCTTTCACTCAAAGAAATCCTAATGTTTTTGTTCTTCTACATAATCTCTGCTTTTGTACTTCATGAAGAAAAATATTGTCCTGCAGAGCTGGAAATTCACTGAACTTTCTTTGCTCAAATCACTGTATGAAGGAAGAAAAGAAAATCTTGGGCTAAATTCATCACTGAAAAAAAAAAAAAGACATGCACTAAATAAAGGTAAATTTGGCTTCTTAGTAGGTAATTATCACACATTGAATATGAAAAAATATTCTGATTAGCTGTTTGTTTAGTTAATCAACAGGCTTTATTCTAGCTTTTATTACTTTTCAACATTTTCTAAAGCTGTCATTATAGAGCTTTATCTAGCACATGTGCCTGTAGCCTCGCAAGTATCAAACAGTTCCTGGACTATGCATGCACCATCTTGCGAGTAAAAGATGACAAAAGAGCCCTGGAATACTTTTCCAGATGACTGATACTGAGGTCTACATAAGCTTTCAACACTTTTGACTCATTAGATACCTTGCAAGTGGAATACCATCTCCTCAGTAGAAAAGTACTAACAGGCAACCTATGGTGAACACTTATGCTCAGATCTCCAGACACAGTTTCAACAGCGCAAGAGATTTTCAGCCTCTTTCCAACTCACAGTGTTTGCTCTTGCCAAAAGAAAACACTTCAAGCAGATTAAGTTCTTTCTCTCTGCTCTTCTCTTCACATGTTCATCTACTCCACTCCCTGTTCTGATCATCAAATTGCCTTTCTGTCTACAGCAGGTGCTGGAGTACTCTGTTCGGTTATGTTGCTAAGACAATACACCCAGATCCAAGCTTGTAGCGTAAAGTGCCAGCAGAAAAGAGCATATACACTTTGCCGGTGTATACACACTCATGCAGCAAAGAGAGGGATGACCTCTCTCAGCGACACAGACTGTATCTGAATTACTGCATTTATTTCTGAGCTTTCACTGCTAGACAGAGAGTTCACAGAAGTGCACTTAAAGCAAACAAATACCCAGCTCATTGAGAAAAGGGGTTCTTGTTTAGCTGACACAGGAACACAAACTACAGACATTACAACATGGCTCTGTGGAAAAATACCATCTAGCAACACGCATTTGAGCAATGTAAGACTCACGTTTAGAAACATATAGATGAAATCAGCAAACTTTTGTCATTTTCTAGTCAATTTTATTTGATTAATAACTGACTAAAGCAAAATGCCGGCATACGTCAAACATGGGATGAAAAAAAGGCACTGAGAACAGACCCCCTTAGCCTTTTTATCTATTGTCCAACTAAGACTGATTACTCAGTCTGTTGTTTAGGACCAAATAATACAGATTAAAACAAACAGGAACCCTTCTAGTCCATGACACAACAGTATACAATATTGACAGTTAAAGGTAAGCATCTTGCACCCAATACTTAGGCTATGCACACACAACATGCTCCTGCAATCTCCTATACATTTCTAAGCCTACCAATACTAATACAAAGAAAGCAAACATCTTGGAATTGACAGGAATGAGTCAAAATAAATTTTGCAAATGACATTCTTCTGCAAATTATTTCACTACCTAGCTTGGCTGATTTTTATCTTCCGCAAAAAAACAGCACTTATTCCCATGAAAACCTTTTTATGCTGTTCATCAGTTTAGCTATGTAATTCATTTCATTTTAAAACTTCCATTTGCTGTGTAAATAAATATTAAAATGATTTTTAAAAGTTAATGAAAGTGATTGGTATTTGCATTTCAGCACATCACCACAAGTTATTCCTTTCGCACTTCCTTGTTTTTGCACGTCATCTGCCTTAAACAAGAAACTGCAATAGTTCATTTCTACATTGTCCTTCGATGTCAAACAAAAAAGAAAAGTTTAATGCTTAATGTATTAAACAGGAAATGGTGAATAATCTTTCAGAAATACATACAGCCTAAAAGTAAAAACAAAAGACTTGCAAAATACTTTGCAACAATGTCCAAAAGAGACATGCCCCAAATTATACAACATATCCTCATTACTCAGAACTTTATTTGCTATCACTGCAAACTTTTCTTTCTTTTTTTTTTTTTAGTGAAACAGTTTAAGTGACAAATAACTAGTCAGAATTATTGAATTCTGGTCACTAATTTGCAGTTCCCAATTTAGAGTAATTTATGATCACACAACTTTGAAAAAAATTCATATGCAGCAATAATGAAGTCTTGTATGCACTTCTAATTACACTTTAATTACTCACATTTCTGGAAAAGTCTCTAATTAAGAACTGTTATGTAAAATAGAAGAATTTGTCTCAAAAATAAAATGCTATTATTAGCTATTTCTGAAACATTTACTAATTCAGCTATTCCAGGCCCTAAAAACAGATCTGCAATGAACTGCTCTTCCAGAGCTGCAGACCTCAAATGCACTTCCAAACTGAACTCCCTGGAAGGAGGGAAAGGCACAGATCTCTCCAAAGAGTGCTGGACCTAAGTTTCCAGTGAAGAGGCGGGGTAGGGCAAAGTCAAAGAAGAAACATGAAATATATTTACTCAGGTATTTCTGCAAGGGAGACTATCTAAACAACAGAAATTCAGCACATCCATTAGCGTATAGACAAAAGGACTAGGGTTTGTCTTTACTTTTGAGATGAATTATGGCTTTGTTTTTGTTTACCTTTGAAGAACAAAAAAAACCCAACACATTAGAAAAATAGTTATCTTTCATTTCCACTTGAGTGCATTTGCTGCCTTAAGGACCACTTTGATATATATAGCCATTCTACATCTGTAAAAGAAGAAATAGCCTTCTTGTCAGTTCGACACACACATACATCAGAGTTCTGAATCCAACTAAAATGCTCTCTGAAAACCTTAAGATTCGATCTGTTCCCTCTGTTTTAGAACGGTAAAAGCCCCAAAAAGCTCAAGAGCTACAAACATAATATTCTAAGCTTCCTGTGATAGTCATCTTTTCTTCTGAGTTTACACAGCACTTTACACAGGAAATCAACATATAGATTCACAACCAGAACTCATTACTGGTGTATAAGACAGAACCAAACACCTTTTGGTTATTGCGAAACACAATTTATTTGATGCGTACAAATCTGCCTTCCAGACCACCAGCCCTGAAATGAATACTCTGTTCTAAAACCAATAGCATAAGCCTCCTCTTCACTTCAGATTTTAGCAGTTGCTGTTGAGTACCAAACACACCTGAAGATCATCAAAATAACAAGAAACATCTCTGCTCTGATCTTTGCACATGCTCTTTAGTCTCCCTTCCAGGAGAGCCAGCTTTCTGGAGGAAATTTACTGACCAACACCAGCTCCAGGTTTTCTTCCCAACTGTCTCACCATCACCTCTGGGCCGTGGTTTTCACTTCAGGGAACAGTCAGGAAGCTCTGTGCACGAACACTGCTCTTCTGTAGTAACAGAAAGCCAGAAAGCACCCTTGAGCTGTGTGCTCGGGCCACACCACCACTTCTTCCACAGATGAAGAGCAGACCTTATTTAATGTTTTGTTGCACAATGCAGTATTATGTCAAACAGCTCGTAAAAGTGAATGGAACATTAGGGCTGCCTCTCTTAATAGGAAGGGCTTAGCAAGATGACTTCAAAAAAAATTCTCACCCAAACTGTACTACAAAGTCTCTTTACGATGAACAGGAGTGTAGATTACAACTCTGTGACTAATTAGCTGAAGCTGAAAGATCTTCTACGAAGGCCACGATTAAGTACATAAACAGAATATCAACTCCTTGTACAAACCGCAATTATAACATAACAAAACATCCCCTCCACAGAAGTGTCATAAAAAAAAAAAAAACCCAAGACAGAAAAGGTCAATCTTGCTAGTTAAACCAACAAAATAACAATGTAATCCCAGAGTTCTGGCTACTAACCTTCAGATTTTAAGCTCTGCAGTGCAAAAGCAGTAGGTAATTTTTAGTGTATTTGAGAAGAGGGAAGCACAAATAAATAACGATACATTTCTCAAGGGAAATAGAACAATTACTTTTTGCTGCCTGTTTTCTTCCTGAATTTGGCAGAAGTTCTATCAGGACACTGAGGAATTAAAACACACTACAGCAACCTCTACCTCATGCCTGAGCTATAGCCAGCCAGCAGGCCTGTAATTTAACAGATCAAATCCTGCCTGTTGCAAAAGCACAGCATTTTCAACAGGAAGGATGCTGTTTCACCCCGTGTCTTGTCCTAATTCCATATTTGGCTACTGTCTTGTGTCTAACCAAACATCCTCTGGTTTCACTCTGAGCCGAGAGCTCCATTTCCCCGCCTGCGCTGGGCTCGCTGGACGCGCTACCGAAAGCCACGCGTGCCGGGGCTGCGCCAGGCACCGCGGCGGAGAAAGTCACGGCGGTGCCGGCGCTCCGGGCACAGGCAGGGCTCTTTCCGCGGGACAAGACAAAGCAAGCGCACACCTCAGTGCGATGGTATCCCCCACCTGCCACCGTGAGATTACTGCAGGACAATAGGCGAGGGAGCCTCCTCCCACCTTCCCAATTAAAGAAATGCATGCTAATTAACCCCAATAAAAACAAGATCCGAAGAAGCTTCCAAGCTGTGGGCAGGGGGGCCGTGACTACGAGGCCTCCCCCGTTCCTCTGGGCAAGCGGCGCCCGGCGGGAGCTCCCCCGGGCGGGCGCCGCCGCCGCCCCGCTGGCGGGCCTGCCGCCGCACTCACCGCTGGGGAACGGCTCCATCTTCCCCCCGGGGTCCTCCCGCGGCCCCGACACCGAAGCCCCGGCGTGAGAGGAGGAGGAGGAGGCGGAGGCGCAGCTGCTGCTCTTCACTCGTCCTCCTGCCGCCGCATGCTCCCCGGGCGGGCGCTGCCGC
>VXAL01006787.1:37099-100321 GCA_013399475.1 Chauna torquata | reverse complement strand
TTTTTGCCAAAAAAGAAGAAACCTAAGTCTGACCCTGTGTTTTTCCCTCACTTTTGTGGGAGGTCTAGAGGCATGCAAGAGCTCTGCCCCTATTCCCGCTGCTGTACCTTTTCTCACTGCTTCATAAACCTGAAAGTGCGTGTTTTCACACCAGTATGACTTAGTTACATAGACAGCCCTGTAGCATGAACTAGGTCCTGATTATATTTCACATTTGGAGTTTAATACTAGCCCTAATGTTAGGCACAGTGCTGTATGATTTCAACGACCATCTACGCACTGCGATGTTCTCACAGCTGCAGCGTGACACTTCTTGTAATAAGACATCATAGCAACCCATCCTTGTAAGAAAGACTTAGGTTATCAAGTTAAATCAGCAAAGCATTTCTTTGAACAGCCTGAAATGTCCTGAGAGGTTTCTTTTCTAAGCACTAACTCTGCCTGACCTATATTTAAATACGTTAAAGAAGCATTAATAGCCACACAGCTGACTCTGCAGTGCTGGGATCCTACACAGTGACACACAGAGACTGCAGAGGGGCCCGAATGAGTTTTTTTGAGCTCTCCATCACTTGCTTTCACCATTCTTCATTCCCTTAATCCAAAATCCTCAATTAGCATGATAGACCTCTATGAAGCAGAAGAGCTGAAATAAGGTCCTGTTCATGAGCAGAAATTTCCATATCTGGATGTTCCTATTAAAATCAATTTTCAAAGGGATACAGTGGGAACTATTCATACAGATAAAGTTAGGTATAGAGGTAATTTCATAGTAGTGCTTATTCATGTCTGTCCAATATTAGATGAATAAGAGTTTCAGTATAATTTATTGTAATTTTAACATTTAGAGCAGAATTAGAACTGAAGCTCCAGTTTTACTGGAGTTGTTAAAATTAGAAAGCTAGAATTTGTACAGTATGATAAATATCTGTGTCCAAAAGTTACGGATCCTTTTCACTGTAAAACACAGCTTTTAGTTATGGTTCTAATGGTAGAAGTGATGGATAAAAGTGAAGGATGTTAAATTCTTTTTTCTCTCTTTAAGCCAACAATTACCACACTGTATTTTTTTTTTTTTTTGCTAACATAAACAATAAAATATTTCTTTAAATGCTTGAAGCCCTAAATATATCCTTAAAACATATGTGATCACTTATATTTCACCTTTGTTTGGCAGCCCGCATTCAGCAACATCTTAGCTGAGTCTTTTGCATGGGGTGAAATATGATTGCTATCATGCCTGCCTCTTTCTCGTCTTTGAAGACCTGCTTTCCCTAAACAATGCTTGAGATATTTCAGCTTTTACACAGCAGGAAACATGACTCAGACTTTCTTTGTTCTCGTTTATTTTTCTGGTGAGAGGAACAGAGACCTGACCCTATGAACAGCACAAGTGTCAGGTAGACAGTTTGGTGCCTTTGACACAGTGGAAAGTCTCCAGTTGTTTACATCCAGATCTGCTATGCTGTAATGGGACATAGAGCTTTGTAGTCCAGAAGTTACCAGGACTCCAGAAGTCTGAAGGCAAGGGAGTTACTTCAGCAGCCTATTAAAATGTGTCAGAGGTAGCTCGCACTCAGGTGTGGGACTGGTGAAGCGTTTCGCCACAGCCTTAGGAGGAAATGCAAAGATTGCCCCAACAAATACTTGTGCCTAAAGCATGAGCAGAAACGGGGCAGTTCTCTTTATTCTGTGACTTGGGTGGTTAATACCACTGGTTAATGTGTTAATTGTCTCCTTAACATGAGGTTTTGTGTTTAAAGCTAAAATTGTTCCATTGCTGTACAAACAACTGCTTAACTCTGACATCCTCTCCCACACTTCCAGCAGCTACAGCTGTTGGTAGCCAGTGTCTGCTCAGAGCATTATCCCAAGCAATCTGTAGCACTATGTTTCCAAAATAGACAATAGTGTTATCTATCTATCCATTTATTTATTTCTGTAGGTGTTTTCATACCTATGACAAGCAGTTGCTTCCACGGAATAGTCATTGATCTGTGTTTTATACAACCTATTCTTCAGCAATATTTCCTAGATCTACATACTTTTTTGAATATGTTGTAGTTAAATGTATACTGTTACCTTGCCTCTCTTTGTGTCTCTTTCATAACTTTTGAGAGCATTGGGTGACTACAACACATTTATGATACGGAAAACATCTCAAAGGCAATAACATTTCTAACCGTTAGATGAAAATAAATGTAAGAGAGAAGTACTGTAAGTACCTCAATGAGGAAAAGTATTCCAATATGAACTAAACACCAGAGAATCCTTGCACAGGGACAGTTATAATCATGCATGTAGAGGTACATAAGAGACAGGGAGTGCTTAAGTAATCAAATGCAAGAAAATCTTCAATGAAGAACTTGAATAAAGAGATATAAAGACAACCACATCTTATTAATTCCATTGCTCACATAATTATTTACTTTAATTGTCTAACTGTGTATTTTCTTAGAGTCCAGAAAATTTTCTATTTTCTATGGCCTAGAAGAAGGATTTGGCAAGATGCCCTTTGCAGTCCCGTTCTTGACAGCCACATAGAAATGACAGTGGCACATGAGCCCCTAGATGGGGGGCTACATTACAGATCAAGAACCAAGCTCAGATGTATTGTGAGGAGGAAGAGTCATGGGTTAGAACATTAGAACATTTTAGTGTAGTATAGACAGGTTGCCTGTAAATGCTCTCTCTGCTTTGCTGTTTTTGTTAAGTCGTAAAAAGAAATGAACTACTGTGAAAACTTCCAGGTCCTAAAATTATGGATTTTTCTCTTTCCTGTGGAATATTTCTAGAACACTTTTATCTTATGTCTGGACTGTAAAGACTTGCATCTTATTTTTTTTTTAAAAAGTGTGTACTAACAAGAAATTATCGTGTATTATTAATATATTGAGGTAACACGGAAATGACTTGCCAACTTTTGTGGTCAGAATACTACAGGCCATGATTCAAAAGCTGATTTTTCTTAAACGAAATTAGAATACGGTTAAGCATGCTGATTTAGGCTGATCAAACAGCTTGCCACTTGACAGAATGGCAATGTCCGCCTTCTCCTTGCTCAGCTCTTCCCCTCTGCCTGTACCTGTCTCATGCTGTCAGTGCTTACCTTGCACCAGCTCTGTGATGCTTGCTATATCCCTCTGCAGGCTGATTCCACTCTTCCAACTCCATGACCTGGCAGCAAACTAATTCAACAAATCAGTGGATGGTTTAATTCTGGGTTACAGAGTTTTATCAGAACCTGCAAGGAATCTGGATAACATTAGTCAAAAGGAGGACTCGGGAACATGCCCCTGGGACTCAGTTCTGCAGCTTTCTACAGGTATGGCCTTAGCCCTCCATTTCCAATAACAGTTCTCAGCTCAGCTCAGGAGGTTGTCAATTCCTCTTATCTATCACTAACTGAAACTTTATAGCATTGAAAATAACCATTTTTGAATATTGGGGGAAATGGTAGTAAACTGATTCACTGAGAAAGAAGCTTTACAAAGTAGGAAATCTGGCCAGAATAAATCCATGCTGACAATTTTGAAAGCACTCAGCATTGGCAGGACTTTTTTCCTTTGAAATCAGCATCAACTGACATGTACAGCTGTAAAGTCACAGCAACAGTCATGAATTCTTAGAACTTTAACTGCAGTACTGAATGATTAAGTTACAAAAAGGACACATAAGTATCTTGTTTTTCATAGCCCTAATAATACCACAGAATTAAGAAGTTATCCATGTTCGGAGCTCATTTTTGAAGTACCCCATTAGCAACTGATGAGTATTATTTTCTGCTTTTGCAAACTGGGAAACTGCAAAAGAATGTTGAAGTGAAATTATCAGCCACTTATCAGAAGCAGCGCTAAGCTAGCACCAGAGCTCTTGATATCATGTGTTTATTCATCTTTGTGCTAGTATCACAAATTGAAGTGACGTGAATCATGGAAGTGTTGAATTAGGAAATATGAGACTGCTGCATCTCCCAGACTAGGTAACTTGCTTATGATAGTTATATTCATAGAGCCTGGAAGATCATGGCATCTGATTGATGTTTTATTTACCTTCCATACAGCAGGAGCAAGCACAAAGCATAGCAGGACAGTCAGGGTATTGCTACAGAACCCGTGCATATTATTGTACCTACCTCTCTGAAAGGTTCAGTGTTGACATCCCTAATATGATTCCAGTTGCACAAAGCTTTCATGAGTACAAAAAACATTGCAATCATCTGAAGAAGATTCTAAGAGAAAATTGTAAGAAAACAGTGGAAATAAAACTTCAGTGGCAAAATAGTTGTTTAGTGATGTTCTCTCAGTCTAAAATTATGTACAAGGCTGTAGAGCTTGCAGAGCAAATGTAGCCTTCAGTCAGACAACACAGGTAGCAGGGCAGAGATCACAGCACACTGTAAACAAGATACGTAGGCCAGTGGCAGCTTTTAACCCATGCTATTCTAACTTACAGCAGCTCAAGAGAATGAGGAAGCATGAAGTCACTCCAGTATTTTCCAGAAGCTATAGTTCTTTTCACTTGCCTGTAGTGAATTTTTCTGGTGTTTTATTCATTTAACTGAAGTCCATCCATCCCATGTTGGCAATGTTTCTTTAAAAACAAATCCTTGAAGAAGGCAGATAACAAATAACATAACACTATGCTGAAAATAGATGTGATTACTTCTAATCAAACAGTGTAAGTATTCTGCTATGTTTTTAGAGAAAAAGTGAAAACAATTTCAGACGTCAACACAACTCCTCTCATTTTCTCTGTTTTCAGCAATATTTCATGCTTTTGTCCTTTTTTTTTTATTTCCTATCGGTCAATAAGCAGTAGATTGGACTCAGCTCATTTACAGAAGAAGTCTGCTGGGGCTTGTGTGTTACTGTTTGATGCTACTTACACTTGTATTGTGAGAAACTTGTTAGACAGCTGTTATCGGTATTAACATTATAGTCTACATCGTGTTCATTGGGAAGTCTCTATCCATACATTTGTTCCACAGCTACATCCATAAGAAACACTGATTTCATGAGATTCTAGTTGTTTGAGTAGTAGTATATTTACAAGATTTCTACGGAGAAAGTCAATGCAGTCTAAATCACAAATAGTAGTCACAGATAAGATATACATTCACACACATAGGTATATGAACTCTGCTTGTAGTGGCAATTAGAAAAGACAATTATGGGTAGTGTACAAAAAATGTTGTTTTAAAAATCAGGATGCCACTTGGTCAGGATAAGCTTGGAGCAGTAGTCGGTATAGATGTGAACAGACCCGAACTGCTGAAGAATCAGTATGGCTTACCGGAGGCATAGCACTGTCAGACACACAAAAATTTTTCTGGGTTGGGAATGCATCATCCCCACGTATCCGGCTTCAAAGGCGGAGAATAATTACCACTTGGTAAAGCACAAATAATGCACAAAATATGTTTGTGGACATACAACACTCTAGTACTGAATAAGTTAATCCAGAACAGCTTTCAAGTATTGACAAGCCCTTTCATTAAGAAATAAGACATGTTGTGGTTCAGCTTTCCTCAGGCAATTTATCCAAAGATCACATGCTCATATAAAATGGCTGGTGCTCCCTTTTTTTATCTTGGCACCTTTCACGCTAGTGGTTACTTCAAGACTGAGTCATATACTGAGACAAGGTACTGTCAGGGGACTCAAAGAGAAAAAGTGTAACTTGTATGAGAATCAAATAATGTAAAATGTCACTCCCAATGGCTCAGAGTTAACCAGTTGTCTGTTTTAACTCCTTCATTGCAATGTTTTTAAATACATCAATTTTTGATAACTTTTTAGATAGACCCTAGTTTTCAAGATTCTGTGCATTAATTTTCAAGATTCTATGTGTTAATGGGACACTGCTGATTCAAAAGGCTAGACTGGTGCAACTCTATTTGACTTCAGTAGTTATGCAACTATTTACAAAACCTAAGGATTTACCTCTGTACTTTCTAGACTGAAAACTAGTTTTCCCATAACCTGGTATCAAGAAATCAACAGGCTACTGTCTTCCCTGCAACTGAAACCATGGAATTCATACACACATACCTGCACACTAATTGCAGGAGTATGTTCAGTCCAACAGTGGTGACTTCTGTCCAAGTGTAAAATTATCACATTTATCATTCAATAGTATCTCCCCACCACCACTGGCAACTGTCAGCTGTGGTGGAGAGGTGTAGGAGAAAAAGAGCTCCACATATCACAGTAATTTTTATTGTCATGGTTTGGTGAACTGGGATACCCCACTGCAGCAGTACATTTCCAATACTGTTTCCAGAAAATAAATAAATTAATAAAAGCATGATTTACATTGC
Source organism: Chauna torquata (assembly GCA_013399475.1). NCBI lineage: Eukaryota > Metazoa > Chordata > Aves > Anseriformes > Anhimidae > Chauna > Chauna torquata. Next base: position 93,999 of record VXAL01006787.1, on the reverse strand, counting down.
CTGGAATGGCCAACTGCACGTATACATATCCAATTACTAGTCTGCTCTTGCAACGTCCTAGCTAGCTTCCCACAATACCCACAGCATATCTGGCACCGTGTCCCCATCATAATTAAAAGGCCATGCTTTCTATCCTGCTCCCTCCACCCTCATTAGCAGTGTGAGAAAACGAGGCAGAGAACCTCAGTGATCATTCAGAAACCCTGGACCAAGTTCCTGGGAACAGGGAATGGAAAACAGCTCTCCTAAAGCATGCGGCTTTGAACTTGCCATACTAGCTTATAGTCTTCTTCAGCGATACATCATCAGCAACAAGGAGCAAATGGCATACTGCCAGGAATGTTATGGTTACCCTGGCAGTCTCGGGAAGTGCGTATCTATTGAAAATAAAATACCAGGTTGAGAGCAACATCTAAGAGTCTTATCACCCTGTTTCTGAGGAATTCCATGGGACTTAGCTGTGTGTGCAGCAGCCTGTGCTCACTGTTATGAAAACCTTAGTACTCACCTGGTGCTACCTTGGCTGGGCACTGAAAAATGGCTTTGATGCAAAAGAATGGACTATGGGCTAAAAGAAGACAGGTAGGACTATGCTGTAACTAAAACTTCTAGAGCACTTTTCGTATCTGGAGGAAATATTACAAAACACTGAAATGAATACCACCAGATGCTCATAGTATGGGAACAGTGCAACGCTTGGTGGGCTGTCCAGCTGGCATGCAGAATCTGCAGTTTGAAATGTCAGTGTGCTGTGAAGTTATACAATACTAGGAACATGTAACATAATCACCTCTTAACAATGGGAGGGGTAGTCCACTGCTCATTCAACAACTGCCTTGGATCACTTAGCACCAATTCATAGCAAGCACTATGTTTCAAACATAGATATGCTTTAAGACTGCCATATGAGAAGACAAACTACAAACTAAGAGTTACAGTGATGAGAAAGCTACTACATGAACAAAAAAAAAAATCTCCATAGCCAGCGGACAAGTCGTCACTTCCGTATTTTAACAAAAAGTTGTGTGAGATGAGCATGTGCCAGAGGGACGCTGCTATTTGAATAACAGCATTGGCGCACACAGGCTCCTTCTGAGCCAAAGGCTTCTGGGCGTGCTTCCACAAAGCAGAGCAGAGCAGAGCAGCAGTTGCACCCGCAGAAATACGAGCTGAGCATAAACAAGTCAGGCTGGGGCTGGGAAGCGGTGGGAGCATACTGCCTCCTCAAGACAGGCAGCTCAATGGGCACTTGGGCTGCATCAGGCACATGGGCCAAATTGCACAGAAGACACTGGAGTTTTTGGCAGAGTAATTCTCCTTCTAAAAGGGCTCACAAACTCTATTGGTTAGCTGCTTACAAATCTGAGTGAAAAAGAGAAATCTGGGAGAAAGATGAAAAATATTTAGGCACATGGGGTTCTAAACTCTCTATGTATGTTTTGATGGTTTTACAAAATGTAGATTCCTTTGAGATTTGAATGCACTTAACTTTATCTTTTCATCAATTGCCATTCCCATAAGCATCAGAAAATACCATCCAAAAATAGTTGCCAGGCTGAAGAGAAGAGCTTTTCTGCTCATTCAGTTATGGCAGAGAAAAATTAAATTTAAAAACAAAAACAAAAACAAAAAACAAACAAACAAAAAACCAACCTCTAATACCTCTGTTTACACCAGCAAGGTGAGATGATACCACATCAGGTTTGTTTTAAGTCTTACCCTCAAAAGTCTACCAAGGAATCATGGGGCAGAAACACAATATTGTCAGAACAAACTTAACTTGTCTTGTTCTAATAATATTGAAATATCATAACGTGCCTAAATACCTTTGAGATCCAATCATTGTTTGCTAGATTTCATCATCTCACGGACAATATATTTGAGTTACAGAACAAGTATAGGCTTCACCTATTAGGAAACTGGAGGCACCTTGACATATGCCTTGTATATTCAAGTGTGGAAAAGCTGATGCTGATAAATAGTAAAACTTATAGGAAAACTTATGCACTTACTAGAATTGGTTTTTTTACAGTAAACTATACATTTCTGGAAAAGTACTACTTTCCAAAGCCTTCAGAGCAGTTCACCACTGCAAAATACATCACTCTACAGCTATTTCCTGCAAAATGATGTAGGGAAAACATGGACTATACCATGGAACAAATCAACTACAGAGATGGAGAAATAAGGACTGAGCAATGACTGGCTGTTGCCAGCAGCAAACCCCCGGAAATCAGCAATGGTTAAGGGGAAGGAACAGCTGTCAAGAAGCAGACTTTTCCTGACAGTGAGTAATGTGTTTTCTAATCCTCCCTACCTTGTACTTCAGGGTTACTAGGAGGTGTAATTCATTGTAAATTTTTTCATCTTGTTAAATATAAAGTAAAACGTTGCTGTACGCAGTAGTATTTCTCAAACTCTAGGGCCTTAAACTTCTTCAGGAATGCAGTGTACCAGATACTGTAAGGGAGCAGCTCCTCAGTTCTCCGTTTTGTAAGCAATTTACTTTCTCCAGGGCATACAAATGAGAACTGGCTATAATGACTGGCTCAAAGTTTCTACACTAGATACCTACCTTTACTTGCCAGTGGCAGAGCTCTTCTCTAGCAGTGATATGCAAACAGTGAACTGTAGCTGATTCTCACCTCTTTCCACCCTATGCACTGCTCAATGATAGACGAGCTAAAAGCAGATGCACTTGCAAAACATATAGACAACACTGCTTCTATGCTGAAAACATCAAAATCAAGATAGTGAAGGAAAGCATTTTAGCCAAACCTTGTGTGGAAGATCAGCCACACATAACAATGTAAAATACAGCTGGAGACAACAATGTGATCTGGTGACAGGTAGAGCAACTTACACCTCCCAAAGTGAGTTGTAGGTGTTCATGAATTGGGCAAAAAGGTATTTGAAGTTGGGCATCCATACTGAAGCATGTAAAATCCTTAGACATGTTTGAAAAACTATGCATAGTCTTAGCATTTCATTTTGTGAGGCAGCTGTATACCTCATGATCATGTGTTTTCACAGGAATAAATCAATTTCTTTCCTTTGAAAGCCTCAATATATTAATTTCTAGCAATCTTAAAAGTAAGAGCCAAAGCACGCTCTAACTCCTGACTAAGTTGAATGGCTTATACAGGATATTTTGTTGGCTAAACATCTTTAAGGCAACATACCAATGGAAGCCCTCTAAAATGCTGTGCTATGGGTTTTTGAATTAGCCAGTTGTCCTTTTGACCAATTTTACCAATTGATCACTGATTTGAGGGGCATAGGAGTGGCAGGAAGCATGGTGTGATATTGCACACTGCTTATCTCACCTATTTCAAAATTTACCTTTTTTGAAAATTCCAAACGAAAAAAAATGAAGAAACACTGTGTGCTTTCAGCTCGGGTGTCATTGTTTTGGCTGGGATAGAGTTAAATTCTCTTTGTAGAGATTCACACAATGCTGTGTTTTGGATTTTTTGATGAAGATAATGGTGATGTTTTCAGTTGCTGCAGAGCAGTGTTTGTACAGAACCAAGGACTTTCCAGCTCCTCGTATTGCCCTGCCAGCGAGGAGGCTGGGGGTGCACAAGGAGCTGGGAGGGGACACAGCCAGGACAGGTGACCCAGACTGACCAAAGGGATATTCCATACCATATGACGTCATGCTGAACAATAAAACTGGGGGGGCTGGCCGGGGAAAAGGGGGGGCTGCTGCTGGGGAACAGGCTGGGCATCGTTCAGCAGGTGGTGAGCAATTGCATTGTGCATTGCATTGTGTACACTTGCTTTGCATATTCTTTTACTATTATCATTATTATTATTATTATTGTTATTATTATCATTATCATCATTATCATCCCTTTCTTTTCTGTCCTATTAAACTGTCTTTATCTCAACCCATGAGCTTTTACTCTTTTTTACAGTTCTCTCCCCCATCCCACTGAGTCGGGGGGGAGAGTCAGTGAACGGCTGTGTGGTGCTGAACTGCCTGCCGGATTAAACTACAACATAGGGGAAGAAGCTGAACTGAGAACCTGCTGTGTAGGAAAAGAGGAAAAACAGTATACTTTTCTCCCCAGTTTCTGACATTATTAGTTCTGGTGAAATTTGCAGGCGACCTCTGAGAAGAGTCCATTTCAGAGCACTGTTGTGGAGAAGACTTTCAAGGGGAGGTTTAAATAGATTGTGAAATCTTCTGAACAGAAGGAAGCAGGAGGGCTTGGAGAGAGAGAAATGCAGAAATGATTTGACCTAAATTCATTCAGCAGGTCGGTGACAAACAGACGTGTTTTCTATGGGACTACTTCTCTGTATCAAGTCACTGTTTCATGGGAGCACTTTTTTATAATCTAAACTTTATCTTCTTCGCCATTCCCATTGAGACTATTCAGCCTGCATTCAAAAACTCTGAGCAATATCACATTCATTTTCTATCTTACCAAAGCCATAAAACATTTTTAAAAAAAATCAATAGAACAAAAGGAAATAGGAAAAAATATGTACTCAATTTCCTACAGCTAAGCAGTAAACAAAGCATATCCCCAGGCAGATGTTTACAGCTTTATATTATGACAACACTTCTGAACCTGTTCACAGGCCTCTCTTTTTTTTTTACAGCAGATTCTCTTTCCAGACATACTTGCAAGTTTCAAAGTAGGGAGAACTAATCAAGTTTCCTTCAGATTTTTACATCTATATTTGCTCTTGCGAGCTTCACTAGATTATGATTGTTTGTCCTGAGATTTTCTTTCTGAATGAATTCTGTATCCTAATCACCGTCACCAGCAGAGAAAATAAAAACTTAATTGCATCCTTTCTTTTTTGGTTCGTACCTATCACACATCATTCCACTCTTTTCAGCCTGGATTCAGCAGCCAATTTCTGAGGCTGTTTGAGATCCTTCTATAGTCCTCTGATGTTCCTAGTAACGGTGTCCTACAGAGCCCCATTAGTTCATCTAAAAAAGGAAATGTCAATCAACACGTCATCTGGGTCAGCTTTAGTCAAGCACCTCTAGCAGAAGAGCAGTTGCTATCAAATGTAATAGACAAATTAAAAAATGTGTTTAAAATACATAACCATATTAGTGAGTTGTGAACTTTTCCTTATCCTGACCTCTAAGGCAGAGTACATGGAAGAGGCTTGCATCTTAATAAATTACCACTGACTTGTGAAAATTCACAAGATCACCGGAGTCAAGTCAGTTTTTCTGTAAAGCAGTGCTCCAGCCAGTTATGGCTACAGTTTGTGATAAGCTCTGCTCCCACCTTTTGACTACATTTTTCTTCAGATGGTCTTTGTATCAAGTCATCCTATCATGCAGTAGAGCACCAACTAGATTTTGCAGATCACTTTAACCATGATTAAAATAAACTAGATTTTGGCAGTTTTCTCAATAAGAAAATCACCTTGATTTTAATTAGAATTTAATAGTGTAAGAGCTACATTTGACCTAAAATCCTCAGGCCAAGTATGTGATATATAATGGTAGCCCATTGCCAATGCTTAATGAATGTGTATAAGAAACAGGAGCAATGATGTAGATGACTAATAGCAATGGCTAATGCAAGCAGGCAAATACCAACATTTTAAGTTCAGTTCAATCTTCCAAGTAATCTTTTGTTGCTTTGGGTTTCAGTCTGTAGCATGAGGAAGAGCTGACAGATTGTGACTCTTGACTGTGTCACCTTTCACATCTGTCTTCATTAGCCTGGAGAAATGAAATGTAAGTAGTTCCTTACAGCTTTCATCCAATTTGTTATCAACTGGTGCAGTTAAGGCTACTGCTTAATACTTATTTTCTTCTGATGTTCAGACCCACATGTTAAGAAAATGAAAATTTTTTCAATAAAAGAAAATGACAATTTTTTCAACATACCCCAAATGCTCTGTGGCTGCTACTAAAAGTTATCTTCAATTTTCCTAGCAAAGCTAATGAAAATTTCGCTGGAGGCGTCTGCCGAAAACATAACAGTTCACTTGAACACGTTTTTCGCCAAAAGAGAGATTCTACTGTGCTTTAAATTTAATACAGCTGCTGCCAAATTAAACCTGGTCAGACTACAAGTAGCAGGATTTCTTTTGAACCACTGTTTTTAACACTCATGTATCTAGACGCTAAAGAACGATCAATTCCAAGTGCTCAAAACTATGCAGGGACCGTGGAGGAGGTTCATAAAGAGGTATTGCTATAGTCTCTGGAATCAAACATGACTGGTCTGACAAGTGAAATCAAGTCTCAAACATTTATTTATTAGAACATGCTTTAAAGGCTTTAGATTCTATTTACAGCAAAGGGGTCAATTATTATTAAAAGTACGCAGTTTAATTTTCCTGTGTTATCTAAATTGTCTGTATTATCTGAATCTTCTCTATGTAATCTGAATTGTAGATTTTAAACTGATTTCACAGTGGCTAGAGTTTTCTTTAATGTACTGATGTAAATGTTTCTGCATTGTGGTAGTTGTCAAGTCTGAAAAGATTGCTTAAGAACTCTTGCCTTGAAAACTGTTATTAACAAACTGTGCAGGAAAGTGATAATGTAAAGTAAAATATGCCTCCACATTTTTCATGTTCTGCAGTACTGCTATGGAGATGGTTATGCTTTCCTGTTAAAATAATTTAGTACTATCTTTTATGTACATATAATTCAACAAAGATGATTCCTTCCTTTTCATGGTGGCTGCTATTTGTCAAAGCATTGAGGTTTTTTTTCTTTTATACATTGGAATAAAGTAAGAGATCAGGTTTTATTTTTTTTATGTGGACACATAGACTGCAGATTTTTCTGCTTGGTGTCAGCTCAAATGTGTGATACAAATCACACCTATACAAGATGTTTTGTGTTTTGTTGTTGTTGTTTGTTTATCTTCTTTTCATTTAAAGGCTACACTAAAGAACATGACAAGATCGATGCTTAACTTATGTAATATTTTCTGCAATTTTACTTGACTCATTTTAATGTTTGACACTTCTCCCTTACATTGACTCAGAGGTAAAACAAAAAACTTCACATCACCATTCTGAAAATAGCTTGGAATTAGATGACATTCTATGATTTTGCAGAAATTCTCCGTGAAAATGACAATAATATGGGTTTTATAAAAAAACTAAGAAAATAGGCAGAATTTTAAATCTGTAATGTAAATATTTCACTTACATCTAGCCAAATCATCTTTTCACTCACTTTTAGCCCTCCTATGATTTTACATCCAGTCAAGACACAAGAAAGTCTAGTTTTCGTTTTAGAAGCTAATGAGGGCAGTTCAAGTGATAGCTGAATCCACATGCATGCTGAATTTTTTCAAGCATCTGGAAATCTGCCCGACATTTGATAGTCAGAGAAGATTTCATCAGCTGTTTATCACTCTGCCTTCTTGGCAATCTCTCCTTCCTGGGAAAGCTAATTGATAGCCTGCTATGGCACTCACAGCTGAGCTGGGGCAGCTCATATTAAAACTCAGACTAAAGCTTCTTAGCGCACTAGATCACAGAGGCAAGGAACAGTATTCCGGTCCATAAACAGAGTGGAGAACAGAAATAAACATCTGAGGAACATTTATCATTCAACAAGGAGCAGAACTGCTGTATTGTTCTGTGTGTACCAGCTGGCAGAACCAGGGAATAAAAAAGGTCAGTGAAGGCATTCCTTACTATCTGGCAAGTGTAAGAACTGCAAATCAGAGAGCAGAATTACATCAAAATTGGCCTTATGTGACATTATTACAGCTGATGAACAGCAGCTGGGACAAAATAAGACTATCCCAAAGAATATGCTGACGTTAAATATTAACCAAAATATCAGTTCATCATGCTCTAACCACTCTGGCAAACTTCTGTTTACCCTGTAACACCGGGACAGTCTTTTCTTTGGCTAGCTGAGCAGAATTTAGAATAGCTCTCTCTTTAATTTCTTACTAGCATGGGATAGAGAGAGGCAGGACAGTCATTTTCTACTTGCTTGGCCTTGGAAGTATCATGATAATCTTGTCAGGCACTTATTACACCATTGGCAAAATATTCATTAGCAGAGTAGTAGTAAGATTAGAATCTATGTACTTTGCCTTATTGTTTAACGGAAAAAACACAAGAATACTTAGGAGAAAAAAATACAAGGACACATGACTCCTGAGATGTAGCTGCAATTTACAGATGTAGGGCTGAGGCAGCAGATCATGGTTCAAGCCCAAAGAGTCATATGTAACATCTCCATATATGGTCTTCTCCAAGTCACATTCTACAAATAATCTGGAAAATTGTTCCAGCACACTGGAAAAACACAAGAAAAATCGTTATGAATGTAAAGAGGAAAAGTGCTAAAAAGCATTTGATAACAGCAACTAATATTTTGATCTAATTGTAGTTGACATGAAAAAAAAAAAGAACAACAAAAAAAAGTTCATTAATTTCCTGTAAACGCAATTCTAAGACTTTGCTTGAGAAGTAAACCATCTACTCAAAAGGTCTTAAATGAAAGCAAGTATCTAAGCCATTTACTTTAATTTCATACCACATCCAATCCACTTGCTGAAAAGCCCATTTTCATACTGGACACAGGAAGGTATTGCAAGTCACAGTGAGTATTAAGAGTTCAGAAAGAAGAATTCTGCTGGAAACAGACCTTTCTCACTCTTGGTCTGCTTGGCCATCAGTGCCTTAATCTACAGCAGAATGCACCGCTGCAGGGACATGTTAGTGAGGTTAGTGAGCCCAGTTTCCGAGACCCACTCTGGTGCACTCTGACCACAAACAGTGACTTTAAATACAATCATCATGTTAATGCTCTTGAAGTCCTACTGGCTAGGACACCCACTTGTAAATACTTTTGTGATATATCCACAGTTCCTGCCTCTACCACCACGACTTACCCCAGGATCCATGGATCCATGACTTGTCAGGGCAGGCCCAAAATGAGAGACAAAGGCATATGTTTCAAAGTCTCTAGCAGGCAATTGTTTGAAGAGGCTGAGGTCTGCCTGCTACCCAGTTTTATTAGATCTCGTTGTAACACAAGGGCAACCAAATGCATAATAATTACAAAACCGTGTCCCCTTTGAGTTGGACAGCCCCGTAACCCTGGCACCATCCACTCCACCCCATTCCATCCCAAGCCCTCCAGTGTACTCAGCCTACCACGATGATGGGCATGAAAAGCCCAAATGTTAGCCAGGGAATGCACCTCTGACACAGGCTCGAGGCACGCCGTTCCAGGTTGTAGCCTGCCCAATCAATTAAATACTGCAACATACCCCAGGATATCCAACAATCCCAGGTATCTGGACACATTATTGCCTCTGGCCCTGGACCATAACTGGAGGCAGAGATCAAGGCTGCTGGTGGAAGAGATCTGGGTGAGCAGGTTTTAACAGGGAGACATGAACAACTGGGTGACTCTTGAGAGCACATGGAAGCTGCAGACAAAATCTGACTGGACTAAACCAGGACATGATTTTGTGTGGGCCTACATAGTGGTGGTCCACTTAGATGGAAGATGAATGTACCAAAGAAGCACGTTCACTGAGCAACCATAATCCACAGCTGCAAAGTCTGGTGCTGGTCCTTGATGTATATCAGCATCACCTTTGTAAGCAGCCTTTACTTTTCCCAGCTGCCCTTGAAGAAACAGGTGTACATGCACCTCAAGAGAGTATGCAAAGGTACATGATCAAGGGTACATGCGCTCAAGGGAGTCCTCAGGGGCGAGCCCCTGAGCAGAGGCTGGGGTAGCTGGGTGGTCATGTGAATGAAAACCATACCACACATTCGAAAGTATCTGCTGCAAGGAAGAGTGGACACTGTTGTTACAGGCAAATTCTGCCAACAGGAACAAGGACGCCCAGCCATCCCGACGGTAACTAATACAACAGCGGAGATCCTGCTCCAGGATCTGGTTCACCCGCTCCCTCTGGCCATCAGACTGTGGATGATGTGGGGTGGAAAAACAGGGTTGCACTTCCAGAAACAGGCAGTAAACTGGGCCCTTCAATCTGTCACCGTGTTGTCCTGCAGACCCTGGCAACGAGACACATACTGCAGCAACAACCATGCCATCTGAGAGGCTGTGGGCAGCTTCTTCAGTGGAATAAAAATAGCCACCTTTGTAAACAAGTCTTCCACCGCAAGCCGTGCCGTATGCTCCTGAGATACAGGAAAGTTGAAAGTAAAAACCATTGTTATAATTTTCCATTGCCGCTCAGGAGCTGGTAAGGGTTGTAATACAGCCTGTAGCCCCATTGCCTTTCTCTTAGCATGGGCACATGCCACAACAGCCCAAACACAGCTCATGACATCAGCGTGCACCACAGGCCACCACTCTGTGTGACTTGATGTAAAGGCTTCCAGCAACCACAAAGCCCCACTGTCAGTGTGTCATGACAGTGCTGAAGGACCTGTGTGCACAGTGAGCTAGCATGTACCCAAGCACACTGTGCAGATCTGTCCAGGGAGGGAAAATTCATCTGGGGTCCATCCGATGCTGCATGGACACAAGGTTTCCCGCATCTGAAGGGATGTTAGATTTACTCACTATCTATATTCCTTTTCTTATTGTGCCCTTTGAAAACAAACATTTTATAAAGCCATTTGTTGTCAAGCCTTTCTTATTGAGATTCAGAGTTTTGCACCATCTCACTCTCACCTCACACCCAGCGCCTTGCCAGTGCAGAACACCAGCTGTGGTTACAGCAGCTCCCTATGGGCTAGCCTTGGAGAAGAGAGGCAGCAGAAATCAGTTCTGGGCCACTAAAGCATTAGTTAATATTGTAGAATAGAATAGAATAGAATAGAATAGAATAGAATAGAATAGAATAGAATAGAATAGAATAGAATAGAATAGAATAGAATAGAATAGAATAGAATAGAATAGAATAGAATAGAATAGTTGTGTTCAGGGCTATAGCTCTTGAGGCCTGGATTGCATTCCCAGCTAGACTGCTTATTAAGAACCTGCTGAAGTCTATTGAGCTTGTATGATTGTGCAACTCACTCAACTGAAGTTCAAGTCTGAGATTTCCTAGCTTTAAATCTGGACACACTTATTTTCGTGTTTATATCAATCCAACACTACTACTTACTTTTAATTTCTCTGTTGGGTTTACATTGTAAGGTTTTGGTATTGGGAGGGCTGCAGGGGTGGCCTGTGTGAGAAGAGATCAGGGATTGCCCCATGCCAGATACAGACAGTCCAAAACAGACCTACTGCTGGCCAAAGCTGAGGTCATCAGTGAAGGTGCTGGTGCCTCAGTGATAACATGTTTAAGAAAAGGTAAAAACACTGTGCAACAGCTGTGGGAGAGAAGAGTGAGAAAAAAATGTGTGAGAAACAAGCCTGCAGAGACCAAGGTCAGTGAAGAAGGAGGGAAAAGAGGTGCTCCAGGCACTGTAGCAGGGGTTCTGCTGCAGCTTGTGGATAAAACTATGGTGAAGCAGGTCTTCTCTCTGCAGTTCATGGAAAGGACTACAGTGAAGAAGACAATCCCTGCAGCCTGTGGAAAGAGCCACGCGGGTGCCTGTGGAGGACCCCATATCTGAGCAGCTGCATGTGCTCCAAAGAGATCTGCAGCCTGTGGAGAGCTGTGACTGACAAATAAACCCCTCCAATGGAAGAAGGCTCAAAGGAGATGGGCCAGGTTGACGTGCCCAAGAAGCTCAGGGAATAATGCAGTAGTAGACTGACCACAGCTGTTGCAAAGAAAGCTGACTTTATCTCAGCACAAAGGGGACCATAGGGCTTTTTTTAGAGCAATGACTATGTCAGTTTGAGTGGATCAACTGGTGGTGTAACTGTTTCTCCCTGAGTTCCTTAAGAGTGTGAATGTCTCCCTTAGTTAGCTAGACCAGCATGGAAGGGAATGAATACATGATTCAGCCCAACATAGAATATAAAAACTGAACAATTAACAAAAGAATTTTGAAGAGAGCAATTGGCTTGAGGTAGCTTCAACACTCTTATTCCTACCTGGCAATTGGGGATGACCAGTGTCATGATGGTGAGCATATTACAGAGACCAAGAATGCGGATCACATCGGTATTGTAATTGAATCGTGTATTGCAGTTGCTATATTATGCTCAGTGTATCTTTTACTTGTATAGTGATTTCCTTATATTCCTGTATTACTCTGCCAGATCAAAAATCCCATGCAACATCAGCTATCTTAAAATAAGTAAATTTGATATTAAACATTACACCCATAGGAGGGGCTCCAGGCTGAAGCAGGGGAAAACTGTGAGGAGGAAGAAGCAGTAGAAACAAAGCGCTGTGGGCTGACTGCAACCCTCATTCCCCCTCCCTCTGCATTGCTCAGGGGGACAGGGGACAGTGGAAGAGTCGGAAATGAGAGTGAAGTTGACCCTGGGAAGAAGGACTGGGGGTGGGAGGATGTTTTAGTTTTTGCCTTTGTTTCTCACCATCCTACTCTATTTTTAATTGGTAATAAATTAAATTAAATTTCCTGATATCTAGTCAGTTTGGGCCACGATGGTAATTGGTAAGTAATCTTCCTGTCTTTATCTCGACCAACCCACAAGTTTTTCCATCTTATTTTCTGCTGCAGTCCTGTTGAGGACAGGGAGTCAGAGAGTGGCTGGATGGGCGCCTGGCAGCCAGCCAAGGCCAAGCCACAGTCTCAAGCTGTTGTAAGTAATGAAGACTGAAATACTGTGAACTGCTTTGAGGTCACTTTGAAGCCACGGGCAAAGGGCAGTACAGAAATAAAATGTCAAGCTCCTTTACTTACCTAATACCAGGTGGTTTGTAGTGAACATCCTGCCCATTGATGTGAAACCAATTTCTTGTATAGAAGGAATTTTAAAAGTTCATCTTCAGTGATCTGAATATCAGATAAAGCACAATAGATCAGATCAGGGGGAGCTATGTAAGCAGCAAATGCAGTTTCACAATTTACCTGTCATTCTTGGCATTCTGCACAAGATTTTGCTAAGGATTCTGCATGAAGCTATAAGCAACAAACCTCCAATCACAATGAACTGCTCTTCTTTCTCATGGCTCATCTTCGTCTGTGCTGTCATACCAGTGCATCACTTCATCAAACACCTGGTAGAAGAAGGGTAGCCATATCTCAGCTAGTAATGCATATTGGTAAGAAACAGAGCACGACTCATGTGACCTGATTTAGAAATCAACCATAGGATGAAAGGAGCACTTGTGATGCTCACTACTCTCCACTCACAACAGAGTGAGCCTAGGAAAATGTTCAAGTGTAGGTATCACCACTGGAGGTGACCACACTTAGGAGGGTGGCCAAACTAGGTGATGAGCTGCGTGAAGGGCCCTGATCAGTCAAATCTGGTTCTCATAACGTGAGTAGTGATGGACCTGTGTTGTTGGGAGGCTTCTAGACATTTAAACCTCTAACTGTGTGAGAAAAGGAGCCAACAGGGTAACTAAGCTCATCAATGTGAGGTTATGCCAGGACTTAGCTGTCTACTCAGCTCTCTATCTACAGTGGAGAGTAAGGATCCTTGGTAAGCTACTGGAAGCCACTCCCAGAACTCCCTCTGCCTTTCATTCTGAAAGGTCCATGGTACCTTTCGGGGAACTCCTGGCTGCATGAAGTTTCTACAATCCAACTCATAAGGCCAAGAAGGTCAACTACCTTTGCATGTTCTATATATATTTTTAAAACACCTGCCTGGAAATGCCAAGAAAACCCAAGCAGTATAACAACTTCTCTTTTTAATAAGTACACCAGAAACAACATTCAAAGTTTCTGCCTGAACATTAGACCATCTCTGAAACCCAGATGGCAGGCATCTATCCACAGCTCACCAACACTGATGTCATACTGCCTTTGTGTTCTCCCTCATTTTGTATGGAATGAACTAGTAAAATGCTTCACATTCAGCCCTTAGATACTATGATTTCATAGACCTCACCTAACCTTCAACTCTTTTCAAAGCTAAAGGCTCCTATTTTGTTTAATTTCTGCTCAAGTATGAGTCATTCTGCCATTCCACACCTTAGATCATCTTTCCTACAGTTCTCTGCTGTTTCTACTGTAACCCTCTAAAATGGGATCAATCTTCCTCCAAACTTCCAGTATGAGAACACCACAGATTAGCTCATTGCTTAGCAATAGGGTTTATATTGTTCTTATAGTTTCATAATGATCCCTAACATTTCTGCTGTTAAATTACAACTTTTTAAAAGAACAATACAGAGTACAGTGACTTCCAAGATCTTCCTATTGTTACTGTAAAACTTTAATTGCCTCTATGAAGACAATTATTTTTGCCACAAATGCTTTTTTTTTTTTTTTTTTCCATGCACAGCTGTAACAACTCTCCATTTACCTCATCTTACAAATGATCTTAGGTAGCATTTACAACTAAAATACCTTACTACATTTATAAAATTTGAAATAATTTTTCAAAGACAAAGACTTATCCAAAATATTATTTCCCAGAGGAATGTTGTGTTTGATCTTCCCACAGTTTCCTAACCAAGTAAAAAGGAAGAGTACTCTCTCTTTACAGGAAAGAACAATTAGTAAAAAGCTTTAAAAAAAAAAAAAGAAAGAAAAAAAAAGAAAAAAAGAAAAGTGATATGAAATGAAGGACAATTTTTTTCTTAGCCTCTGTCATGGACTTATGGCCATTGAGGTAAGCTGTCCGGATCAGTTGATATCAGCTGTGGGTTTATAGCTGACTAGTGTCACACTTACAATCTTATTTACTGGGAAGAGAAAGTGAACCATGTATCTATACATATAGATAGACAGAGGCAAGAACATACGGTCAGTATAACTGAAATCTGAAGAGTCTGGATCTAATAATTAAAGAAAAAAGAAAAAATTTAATATGGTTAAAATTGTTACAGACATACATAGTATGTACCTGTGCTCCTGGTGCTATGCTCACCCTTCCCCTGCTCCTCTGAGTCCTAATTTCTCTGGTTTTATTCTGGTGTTGGTGGTGGAGGTGTTGCATCAAGTTGTCCCTTTGCCAAGACGAATATAAAGTTCATGATGACAGTTTCTCCTTCCTCAGTCCAGGGTCCTCTGGGCATCATACCTATATGTTTCCTAACATATTTGTTACACGTTCTTTCTTCACTGCAGTGTAGTTCCGTGTTATAGCTGAATTTACTTTTTAAGTGTGTTAGACACGATTTCTTTATTCTGTTTGTTTAATAGGTACTCCAACCTTTCTCTCCAATTCTCAGCGAAGAACAACAACTAAGCGGACCCTGGAGAAAGATGTAGGAATATAATCCACTGCTTGTGAGGCTACCTCCTACAGTCATACTAGGAGAAGTTTACATTGTTGTTGTCAGTACTTTTGTAGGAATGAGTAAAGGAGGAAATGCTCTGTGAATCTGTACTTGTCCATGCATGGAATTATTCCCTGATTTTGCCAGTGAAATCAAATATTTCTTCATTTCTTAACAAAATTTATTTCATTTGTAACTGGATCACATTAGACATGCTCATATTTTTTACTTAATACTGCTCACAGGAAGCTCAGCATGATGTTCACTTTCATACATTGACTTTTAGAGTTACATATAATGAAAAAGACTTAAAAATGTTTCTCTGGCAGGATTTACATCTAGCTATCTTCAGTTTCCTGCCTACAAGGGGTAGGAAAAATTGTGAGAAAGCAATAAGCTGGGGATAAGGCACAACACTCAAAAAGTTTGCCTTATTATTATTATTATTATTAATCTTATTAATTTCTTGCCTGATAACAGTTTGATCTGTTCTGATAACCAGCTCACTTGCACACCACCACCAATCAATACTTTCAATACTCGTTTTAGTTTTCAGAAGAGTAATGGAGCTCTGCTGTAAGTCAGTGAGACAAGCCAAAAACACCAGTATCCTTCAAAATTATTCTTTTTAAAATGTACCTCTTGCAATGTAAAATTTTCCTCTTCACTTCTAACAAGAACCAGAGGAATTTCTTTCTGAAGCATCTAAATGTTCATCATCTCTTTGATCTCCATGGCTGAACTCCCAAGACTGCACTGGAAAAAAAACACAGACAAAACACAGTCCAAGATCCCACTACAACATGCAAAGGAAGGCAATGGTTTGATCTGGGCTGGCCAGAATCCCAACACCAGTTAGGCTCTCAGTCAGCATTGGGTTCTAGGAGCAAACTGTGACTTAACATCAAGAACCTGCCACAGAAGAAACAGTAACCTTCTCTGAAGGAAGACAGCAGCTTTTCAGACAAATAATTTGGTTAGCAATCCTACTGAAATGATCCTACTTTTACCCAAGGGATGCAGTTATTTCTGTAAGAGTGTTTATGTGAAGATTTTTTTGCACTCAGAAGTTTTGGGATCCACAGTATCTAAAAAGGACCTTAAGATACTTGAAAAAGTCCAGAAGAGGGCAACAAAGCAGGTGAAAGGGCTGGAAGGCACATCCTGTGAGGAGAGGCTGAGGACACATGGGTTGTCTGGTCTGGAGGAGAGGAGGCTGAGAGGTGACCTCATGGCTCTCTGCAGCTTCCTGAGGAGGGGAAGTGGAGAGGGAGGTGCCGGTCTCTGCTCCCTGGTAGCAGATGACAGAACGCGTGGGAGTGGCACAAAGCTGCACCAGGAGAGGTTCAGACTGGCCGTTGGGAACAATTTCTTTACTGTGGGGGTGGTCAAACACTTGAACAGGCTTCCTAGCAAGGTGGTTGATGCCCCATGGCTGTCAGTGTACAAGAGGCATTTGGATAATGCCCTCATTAATATGCTTTAACTTGTGGTTAGCCCTGAAGTGGTCAGGCAGTTGGACTTGATGACATTTTTAGGTCCCTTCCAACTGAACTATTCTATTCTATTCTACTCTATTCTATTCTATTCTATTCTATTCTATTCTATTCTATTCTATTCTATTCTATTCTATTCTATTCTATTCTATTCTGTTCTATTCCATAAAATGTCTCCTTGACCTCTGTAAATGCCCAGATAGAAACTTGTATTCTCTACAATATAAAAAAAAAAAAAAAAAAAAAAACACCCCCCAAAAAAAAAAAAACCATGCAAATGCAAAAAAACCTTTAGTGCTAAGGTGCAGTATTGAGAGATGGAATAATTCTGTGATACTCATACCTATGTCACAGATACCTTTTGTGAGTGGGCAAAGATAAGTAACAATTTGCTGAAAGAGGCCCATGACCAAAAGACATAATTTTTAAAGACAATGGGTACAGCCTTTAGCTTCAGTTTTCAGGGATACTTGTATAGACTGTAGTCAGTGTGTGCTGATACATTGCCATATTTCTTTTGCCAGAAATACATCATGGCTGTCATGGTTGTCTGAAAAGGGATTCACTTTATCGATGAGGTCAGTATGCAATGTATAGTGGGTTTTCCTTACTCCTGAAGGTACACTGTTTCCCTTAAATGTGGCTTGTTATTTTTCTTTGTCACATTAAGCTTATTTCCAGAGAATAAAACTAACAACAGGTTCCACTCTTCCATAAATTAGTGTCCTGGTTTTGGCTGGGATAGTGTTAATTTTCTTCCTAGTAGCTGGTATGGTGCTGTGTTTTGGATTTAGGATGAGAATGATGCTGATAACACACCGATGTTTTGGTTGTTGCAGAGCAGTGCTTACACAGAGCCAAGGATTTTCAGCTTCTGGTGCTGCCCTGCCAGCGAGGGGCTGGGGGTGCGTGAGGAGCTGGGAGGGGACACAGCCAGGGCAGCTGACCCAGAGTGATGTCCCACACCATGTGTGTCATGCTCAGCAATAAAAGCTGGGGGAGTTGTCTGGGGCGGCTGCTGCTGCTCGGGGTCTGGCTTGACATTGGTCAGCAGGTGGTGAGCAATTGCATTGTGCATCACTTGTTTTGTGTATTCTTTTAACATTATTATTATTATTTTCTCTTCCTTTTCTGACCTATTAAATTGTCTTTGTCTCAACCTATGAGTTTTACGTTCTTTCTGACTCTCTCCTCCCTCCCACTGCGAGGGAGTGAGCAAACAGCTCTGCGGTGCTTAGCTGCCTGCCAGGTTAAACCACAACAGTTATGTTTAGGCTGCGCAACTTCTAAGCATAGTGTGTCTGCACTTTCTGCAGGGCCTGAGAGCATCCATTGAAGGACAAGTCAGGTAGCTGCCAGTCTGAAGAGCTGGAATACAACAACAGCTTTTCAAGCCCAGAGCCAGAAGTGGAACACCCTCTTATATTGTCATCTCCACAGGACTGCATTTTATCTTCTAATAATGTAACTTACTGCACTGCTGACAGGCCTGGAAGCTACATAGTGAACACAAGCAAATGGGAAGTCAGAGTCTATAAAGTACAACAGGAAAGTGAATTCCAATATACTCAATGTAATTTCTGAAGAGTTCAATTAAAAGCAGAGAGAGGCAAATCAAACTAGTTGGTATATCTGAGCATGCAAAATCTGCTTACTAGGAAAAAACTGACTGTAGATTCTCATCAGCCTTCTATAAAGCCTGTCATCTGAACATACTTATTGGATATGTTTGGATGCAGATGCATGTACCACTTAAAATATGCATCTGCAGCTTAATATTTGCTGGAGACTGAAAGAGGAAAGCAACTGCATATTTATTCAAGCATACTGGAAAGGATACAGAAGAATCCACATTGTCAGCACTTACATAAATGGCACATCTGGTATAATTTGGACAACTGCCATTGCAACATTCCACTGTCTAACCAGTAGATTCGTGATACATCTCAGACTAAAACTGTGAGAAGAATTTGACTCCTAGATGGAAAAGTTCTGCTCATATTTTACATCTTCTGCTTTTCATAGCAGTTAAGCTGCAGTTTGATTGTTGATATCATAAATATACTCTGCAGAAATTTATTAATCCAAAGTCACATTAGCTTGAAGTTTCAGTTTGTTCAATCCAACAAGCTCAATAAACTAAAGCACTAAATTAAAGAAAAAAACTGAATTGATACAGAGAAATCGTATAATAGAGCAAGAATGCTTATTGACTAATAAAAGGAAATGAAAGCAAAGAAGAAACTTTGATTCCTAGTTTGCTTCAACAAACAAGCCTGTGTTGGGTAAGCTGTTTCACAAGTCATCACACCTTGCATTTCTGTAGCTGAGCTTCCTCGGGTAGTGAAAAGTTCTACTGTGTTATGTTTTCTACCTCCTTTCATGGGAAATTCTGGAGCTCCCTAAAATAGAAAAGCATGAACTGTTCAAATAAAACAATTTAAATAGTACATCAAATGTGTGTGTTTTGCAGCTAGTCAGAATTATATCAAAAGCCTTAAACACAAAAGAACTTGGTCAGAGAATACTGGACTCTGACAAATCTCCAACATTGAAGGATTTCAGTGCCAGACCGGACAAAGTCCTGAGCAGCCTGAGCAACCTCCTAGGTGATCCTGCTTTGAACAGGGGTTCAAAGAAGATTAATGACCTCCTGAAGTCTCCTCCAACCTGAATTGTTCTACATGTCCATGATTCTGATAGTGTAGTCCTACAGCATTGTGCTACAGCATCCTAAAAGAAAGTACACAGCACAAGAAACTCAAATTTTATTCCTGCCCCGCTTTAACTTTATCCCATAACAAATCCTCACCTTCAGACTAGAATTCTGGTTACTACTAGAATTCTACTCTCAGCTGTATCAATATACTATAGTTTATCAAAGTGCTATAAACAAAATGTTAATAAATCCTTATATACATATAATACATCATGAGAAGCAGCTTTACAAAATGTAATGCAGAAGGGTTTTAACATAGGATGACATCTCATTTTGTGTGAATTTGAGTGATTTACTTAAAAACAGAGAATAAGCAGAAATCTTTTCAGATGTTTTGAGGATTCTACGAATGAAATGAAATTCAAACATTAAAGGAAAGGTATTTTCTGTGGAAGAAATATAACTCGCCAGGGTAGAGGATTTATTTCTCATCAAGCTAGTACAATGCATCATCAGTTTTAATATTTATGATCCCATTTGCAGGTTGGTTCCATATCTGGCTTGTGCATAAATTGGACCATTGGAAAGAAGCACTTCATCTGACACTGTTCCAAGTAAAAATCTGAATAAACCCTGTCTCTTTTCTTAGGGGCTGCTGCCTCTCTGAGCTGCCTCTTGCTCTCTCTGTGGGTTTTATTGCATAGTAAAATTTTGTCTCTTTTGAAAAAGATGTAGGGCAAATCTTATTCTAAGCTCTGTCTATTGTAATTTCAGTTCTCATGCTTGTGGAAATTATGCTAAAAGTCAGTCCTTCATTTATTTTATTTGAGCATAATTTTTCTGCTTAAAAAATCAGCTGTGGACTCAGTGTTCTTATTGACTGAAAGATGAAATTCTACACGACTGTAAAAAAAAAAAACAAAAAAAAAACAAGCAAACAAACAAAACCCCAAGCTGTTAAAACTATGTATTGGAATTAAAAAATATTTTTATAACTTTTATTCTTACTTTAGGACTTTTAAGTCAAATAAGTGAATAAGTCTTCCAGAGAATCCTTGAGCCTTCTAGGCTGTACTTAAAAATGAAAGTGAAGGAAACAAGGTTTGGGAATAAAGTATAGGGTTAAGGAACTAACTTTACACAAATCTAGCAAATATTTAAAAGTGTGCTTATGTGAAAACCTTAGTCTTATATTAAAGAAAGTTTTTATTTTGTGTGAAAAGATGAACTCTAATGCACTCTGAAAGTATGAAAGGTTCGAGGAGAATGATTTGTTAACATTAAAGATTTATAGTACAGATATATTAAATTAAAATTAAGAGTCTAATTGTAAGTGCTAGGGTCAGAGCAAATGTGAGGAAATGAGGCATCCAATCTAACAGTCTGAATTAGGTACAGACCAAAATATTAAGAACAGTTGAAATCCTAATGTTTTCTGCAAGATACTCAGATATTTTAGGTTTTTAAGCAGGCAGGTTGATGCTGTAATGTGAAAATGTCTTTTCTTGATCTTAGGGAACACATAGTACTGGCTTTTATTTCACAGGTTTTCTCCCTGGAAGGTTTTCACTTAAAATAAAATGACTTCTTTATGCCACTTCCTAGAGAGATCCAACGTGATCACTTAGTGTAGTTTTCAGGTAATGCCGTGACAAAGCTGGCAAAAGTCTTAAGATATTGAAAGCAAGCACTGAGCTGTAATATACGTAATATAAGCAAGCCCTGTGGCAATCATGGGAGCCTGCCAATTAGCAGCTAAACAGCTATAACATCTACAAATTTTGCATAGCACACTCCACACTCCAATCAAATCTCTCATCAACTCGAACCCTTCGAGCTTCACGTTGGCGCCAATAAGTACTGCTATGGTTTAACCCTGACAGGCAGCTGAGCCCCACACGGCCGCTCACTCACTCCCCAACAGTGGGATGGGTGAGAGAATTGGAAAGGTAACAGTGAGAAAAGTCGTGGGTTGAGATAAGGACAATTTACCAGGTAAAGCAAAAGCAGCACGCACAAGCAGAGCAAACCAAGGCATCCATTCGCTGCTTCCCATGGGCAGGCAGGTGTTGAGCCACTGCCAGGAGAGCAGGGCTCGTCACGTGTAATGGTTTCTTGGGAAGACAAATGCCATCACTCCCAGCTTCCCCCCTTCCTCCTTCTTTCCCCCAGCTTTTATTGCTGAGCATGACACACATGGCATGGGACATCCCTTTGGCCAGTCTGGGTCACCTGCCCTGGCTGTGTCCCCTCCCAGCTCCTTGTGCACCCCCAGCCTCCTCGCTGGCAGGGCAGCACCAGAAGCTGAAAAGTCCTTGGCTCTGTGTAAGCACTGCTCTGCAACAACTAAAACATGAGTATATTATCAGCATCATTCTCATCCTAAATCCAAAACACAACACCATACCAGCTGTTAGGAAGAAAATTAACTCTTTCCCAGTCAAAACCAGGACAAGGGAGAAAGAAAATGCAGTCCAACAGCAGCACTGTCTAATATACCCAAGCTTTAACTGCATCTAAAAAAAAGAATAGTAACATGAACCATGAGCTGAATGTTTTTTCACTGATTCTGCTCTTGTACAATGTTTTACTGTTTTACAACAGATGATGAAATTGGTATTTTCAATAAAAATTTTAGAGGAAAAAATGAAATATATTTTTGTTGGCATTTAATGCTGAAAATATGTATCATTTTGTCTAAAAGTAAATTTCTGACAGTTTTCAGCTCTCTGATGAAAGATACTTCTTGAGATGTTACAGATTATTTTTATGTGGAAATTTCCACTGCGTTTTGATCAATTTTATGTCCTTGATTTGATGACTTGATTAAATTCAGGTAGAAGCTGAATTTCAATCACCTCCCAGCACTACAGTTCCTTTCAGCAGCTGACTATCCCTAGACTGTTCTTGTTTCACTAGATTGCCTCTTCCCATCTAGGTGTCGACATCACTGCCACTCAGGATTCAGGTTTTTAATACAGCATCCATTAGATACAGCATCTGATCTCATCATAATTCCTGTGACCGATGATGGGACAACAGTTCTCTAGATCCTTGAGGGAATTTTTTTATTTCATCACGCCTGAGTTTAAAATTGTCAGCCTTTTACAGAGGGCAGGGTTACTACTACTGTTTCAGAGGGCAGTTCTTACAGTTCCCTCTGAAAGAGGTGCAGTCTACATCCATTTGAGGAGACTATCTTAGTTCACTGTGTCGTCTGCAAACAAATAATGGTTCCTTTGTTTTGTTGCCAGCACTTAGTTTTTCAAATGTGAAGTATGGAACCAATCTACTGCCTTGCAGGATTTCTCAGAATGTGCAAATAACAGAAGATTGCATTTCTTCACATTAAAGTAATGCAATTTGAAGATGGGCTTCGGGAAGCTCATTCTGATGTGACTATGAAAGAGTGCAAGATCATCAAGAGTGAAGGAGAGTTCAAGCTTATTGAAGTTACCTGAAATTGTTGTAGGTGGTAACAACGTTTGGAAGAAATCCTGAAAACAGTGAGGAGAAATTCTAAAAATGTAAATTGTGGTGTAAAGTAGAGAAAATAGATAACCCAAACGGAAAGTAAAGTAACCAAT
Source organism: Chauna torquata (assembly GCA_013399475.1). Taxonomy (NCBI): domain Eukaryota; kingdom Metazoa; phylum Chordata; class Aves; order Anseriformes; family Anhimidae; genus Chauna; species Chauna torquata. The sequence goes on along the minus strand of VXAL01006787.1, from coordinate 71,030 downwards.
CAGCAGCCTATGCCCAGGAAGTTCATTTCAGCTTCGTCTTCTCAAAGTAATTTCCATTACAATATGTACATTTCAGCTGTGCCACGCAGATAGAATTTCTGTTATAACTTTCTCTTGTGATGAACAATAGTAGTATTTATTGCAAATAATCAATATAGATTGGTTTATAGCACGAAGATTTTGCAATATGACTGCTATAATCTGTTATTTCATTAGTATCTATCTGTGTCACCTCTCAAGCAAAGTCAGACAGACTAGGCTCTGAAGGCAACATCAAAATAATTGGAATTTTGCTTTTTTTTTTGATTATCATTATTTATTTTGTTAGTAGTAGTTTCACTGCTAGCTTATGTGATTCTAAGACCACACACTGCCAGTCGAGACTGTCTCATATCTCAAGCATCACAATCCTACTTGCTTCTTTGTGTTATTGCTACTGAGTGTGGGGTTGCGCCACAAATATGTAAAGGTTCTTCTTTCTCTCTCTTTCTTAGTTTCTATTGCCCACACTGACACAAGATACAGGAACATGCAAGATGAGGGTGGGAAGGACAATAGTGGCTTGGTGCATCATGCAAGGAGTAGTTGGATCTGTGCTGACTGAACAGATAACTGAAGGCAGGTCTTAAATCCTAAGTGATCTCTTTCCATTCCAAGTCCCAGCAACCTACAGCACCAGAACACGCTATAAAAGCAAGAAAGGTTCAAATTGTCAATTTACATGTGGGAACAGGTGTACCGGTATAATGCATACCAGTGAAATACTGGTTTCTCATAGTCTTACATCAGCTTTATTTCTCTGTAGCAGAAAGATTTGCTGATGGACACCTTTACCAACCTTATTCACAGCAGCTTCCTCTTACTTCCTAAACTTTCATATTATCATGCTGAAATTCTGGTAGTGAAAGTACAAGTCAATTCAATACTTTTTTTTTTACTTTTTTTTTTTTTTTTAATGAAGAATTCACCTAAGGAAGAATGGCTGTTGTTATCTTTCAAAAATATTCGACGTATCAGAATTTTTCATTTCATGCTCAGTAATCAGGCTGCATTTGCACAAAAGTGTGTGTTAGATAGTTACAAAGATGAATTAAGTAATAACTCACATGGGATATTTCCTATCTTGTTAATTCGGTATCATCTCGCTGCTTGCCAGAGCTGAGTAGATCTTTATCTGTTCAGCAACAGATATGTACAATTTATATCTATGCAAAAGAAAACTCCAGCCAGCAGCTGAGTACACAGATCCAAGGACATCAGAGGGAACATTACTAAGCAGGAAGAAAAGAAATTTTCATTTGGAGTTGCAATCTAGTGTTTTTGATTGCTGAACAACAGTGGAAAAATGCTTAACATAAGGATCTGAAGCTTTCTACAGTGATTATCTAATTGTAATGTACAGGGATTTTGTGCTTTCTCAAATTAAATATCATTGATGTTCTAGTTTTAAAAGTCTTGTTATTAATATGCATATATCGTGACATAAAAGTACTTTACAGATGAATTTATATCCTGAAACTACACAGTGGATGGCCATGATCCTGCACAAATTCATGATTCTGCCCAATCTGATGCAGCAGTGAAAGCAGTTATAGTTCCCATTGCATGCAACACTAGTAAAGAAGCACTAAGATAACACCAAATGTGATAAGGACCATATGATACATCTGTTGATGCATATCAACCATACTATCTCATGGAACAAGGTAAGAGATTCAACTAGTTTTCTCTTCCCATTGACAGATGACAGAAGTTGGTAAGATCAGTATGAAAGATCAACAATCATTCGTCAGATATATTCAGAAATAATGGGGAAAAGAAAAAACTGCACAGAAACAACAAATCCTGATCTTGCAGTCCAAGTACAACTTCTCTTCTGAGGCATTCACTTGAAATCAGCCCAAGTGTGTGGATGCAGGAGTCTGCCATCCCAGTGTAGCACTGCACTCATCCTGTGCAAGTCTTTCTGTGCATAAACTGATCCTTTACCTGTGTTCGCTGAAAATTTTTCACACAGTGAGTCATACCAGAATAAGAAAAGAGTTTCAAAGATTAGGTTAAGTCTTCTTAAAACTGAAGGAAGTAAAAATATCATCTACCATTTTAGAAGATGGCAGTTCCATTTAGTAGGAACAATTAATTATCTTCATGGGAAGGTAGTTATCAAAATATTGTTTTATGTCATTTCTAGAATGGTGATAAAACTCAGTCTCTTGTTACATTTTTCCTACAGTCAAGGCAATAGAACTTTGTAAATAAGCAGTATTTCAACAAAGGATTGTTGTTTTACTTAGTAGGTCTCCATCTTTCAAGAGGACAATGTGCAAGTTCAGGAACAAGATAAGCATTCACATAGTCAAAAGAACAGAGTAGGAGGAATCAACTGGAACGTGTTTGTACAGTGCTGCTGTGGTGTAACACTTCTTCATGTGTTGTCAGCAATGCAAAACCAAAACTGGAAATTCTGGATCTAAAAATAGCATGTATCTGGTGCTTGAGTTAAGAAACTATGATATGTTACCTCACACAGCACACCTTAAGTGGGCATCTCAAAATGGGAAAGAAAGCCTCAAAGTGAAGGACAGGGAATTATACTGAATAAATTTATGTGTTAACATATACACTAGAATACATGGCTTTCTGATGCTGCTTCATTTACAGTTGCAGAAGATTTTCCATACATCTTACAGGAAAATACTCTTCCTCCAGAGTTCTAAAAATGAAATCTCAGGATAAAGTAAAAGAAACATAAGAAAATGTAAGAAGAAAACAAATCATTTACTTTATCTTTGCACTGTTTTCCATCCACTTGCTGAAAAACTCATTTGCCTTCTGGATACAGGGAAGATATTGAAGGCCACGTGCAATCTGCAGATCAGAATGAAGCATTCCTTAGGAAAAGGAGCCCTCATCATTCCAGGTCTGCTTGTAAATCACTGATTTAAAATACTGCAGAATGTAATGCTGTACATTCTACATATTGTAAGTACATTTTTTGATTTATTAGAACATTTTCTGGAGCGCAGAGAATGTACAGTCACCATGAAGCATCAGCAAAAGCAAATACAGACTACGTTGGTGACTAAGTAAACACAAGAGCTATTCCATGTATAAAATGTTATATGTCCAGTGCTGCAATATGAACCTTGAGACTTGCTGTAACATCAGAAATACAGCTTCTCTCCATCATGTGTTAAAACACTTTCAGATAGCTCAGGACTTTCTAGCTTTATAAGGCCCCTAGATTTCCATTGGGATAGCTCTACACTTGCTTGGTGGTAGACTTATAGACAAGCCTATGACACTACCTGTAACATGACAAAGCTGAAAGACGTTTGCTGTAGGACAACACAGGCCTGCTACATCCAGAACATATTGTCCTCCTAACTGTACCCAAACTTTATGCTTAACAGAGGAGCAGCTGTTAGATGAGATTCATTTTGGCTTTGGCTCCTCTGCAGCACACTAAAGCAAGTAGAGCAACTGTAAACCTAGCTTAAGCAACCAAAGCAGCAAAACAAAGAAAAGCATGACACTGAATCTGTCAAAGCAGGTTAAAAAAGTGGAAGTCATTACCTTAGCTACAAAAAGTTTGGTAGCCCTACAGCCACAGTTGCTAGTTACCATTTCGTGGCCCAAGTAAATCTTAAGGAGAAATTCCTTTCTAATTAAATTGAACTTAAGTGACTTTCTAAGTATTTCTGGCCAAGTTCTCATTTACAAACTTCGTAACATTAAGAATGCTACAAGAAGATCTGAACCTGTAGTCTTTCCTACTAATCTGGAAACAAAATGCGTAGAATCATAGAATGGTTTGGGTTGGAAGGGACCTTAAAGACCTTATCATCCAGTCCAACCGTCCTGCTGTGGGCAGGGACATCTTGCACTAGATTAAGTTGCTCAGAGCCCCATCCAACCTGACCCTGAACACTTCCAATGATGGGGCATCCACAGCTTCTCTGGGCAACCTGTTCCAGTGCCTCACCACTGTCAGTGCAAAAGATGTATTCCTTATATCCAATGTAAATCTACCCTCTTTCAGCGTAAAGCCATCGCCCCTTGTCCTGTAACTACAGGCCGTGGTAAAAACTGTCTCTCCATCTTTCTTACAAGCTCCCTCGCTATATTGAAAGGCTGCAGTGAGGTCCACTCAGAGCCTTCTCTTCTCCAGCCTGAACGTCTCCAACTCTCTCAGACATCCTACATAGGAGAGGCGTTCCAGTCCTCTAATCATTTTTGTGGTCCTCCTCTGGACCCACTCCAACAGGCCCGTGCCTCTCTTGTACTAAGGACCCAGAACTGAACACAGTACTCCAGGAGGGGTCTCATGAGAGCAGAAAAAAGGGACAGAATCACCTCCCTCGGCATGCTGGCCACACTCCTTTCGATGCAGCACAGGATACGCTTGGCTTTCTGGCCTGCAAGTGCACATTGACAGCTCATATTTAATTTTTCATCCACCAGCACCCCCAAGTCCTTCTCTGCAGAGTTGCTCTCAATAAATTCATCACATAGTCTGTACTGATATTGGGGATTGCCTCAAAGAAGGTTCAAAATCTTGCACTTGGTCTTATTGAATTTTGTGGGTGCACTTCTGAAGCCTGTCAAGGTCCCTGTGGATGACATACCTTGCTACTAGTATATCAGCTGCAGCACTCAGCTTGATGTCATCCACAAACTTGCTGAGTGTGCACTCAATCCCGTTATCTATGTCATAGATGAAAATATTATTAGTATTGGTCCTAGCATAGACCCTTGAAGCTCCAAAGGAAAACCAGAGGAAAAGGGGTGTACTTGACAGAATTTTGGTAGTGGGTGAGGCGCATTAAGGTCATTTGAAAAACATATTTAATTTTTGATGTTTATTTATAACCTCCTTTCAGAACAAGGGAAGTCAATTTTCCTCAGAAATCAGCTCTTCCACCCAGAAGATGTTTTGATAGGAAAACAAATCTATCCTACATTTGGAAAAGACAAAACCCTATCTGAATATTTTTGGGGAAAAATAAACAAAGAAACAAACTTTCCCCATTTAAAAAAAAATCCTTTTTGAACTGCAATTGTGAATTCTAGAGATGGAGAAATAGCTTGCTTTCCAAAAGGCAAATAGCTTTTTACCTAGGACTTAGATAAGGTAAGATGGAGGGAAAGTCCTGTCAGCCTCAAAGACTCAGGGATAAGCTCTTCCCTTTTGTCTGAATAGAAGAAACCTTCCTTCCATCAGCCAGGCATTGCTGTAAAATCTGAAAAATGACACAATTTGTTCTAAACAATAAAGTCAGCTCAAAACTATCTCCTTTGGCAGCATCTTGCATTACCATGTCCTCTCTCAAAGCAGTGCTGTCCAAGGAGCTGGAAGGGGTGGGGAGATGGACCAAGTTCATTCTGTGAGAGGAGAGTCAGAGTCTTGGCCTTTGTGTTTGGGATCTGGCTACTCAGAAGGCATCTGAGAACGAAGGCTGTGAGGCCCCTGTGGGGATCTTCTCCACACCAGGGAGCTGCAGCACTGGAGACCAGCAGTGGGAGAGGAAGTAGGAGAAGTGCCCATGTGCAGAGTGGTGCATGCAGGTAGCCAAGAGCCCAATTACCACTTGCACTAGAGTTGCCGGAACTCCTCCTCTCTTCTTGAACATTAGTGGCATGAAAAGGTGTCCCCAGGTTCTCTGTCCACAGTTGTCAGTGCTTGGACTGCCCCAGAGCTCCTACCAGCATTCACCCCAGTCACCATCTGCCGCAGATTATGACCACCTGGAAGTTTTTCAGAAGGCAGAACTATCTGGTGCTAGACACTGTACAACTGGCAGAGCCCTGTCCTTCCAAATACTGCATCAGGTGGCAGCAGCCACCCTCCCGTAAATGCAAATATAGCTCCAGAGCAGGGGAGATGAGCTCCAGAGGCAGAAGAACTTCAGGTTTGAGTAGAAGAAGAAGGAATCCCACTTGCCAAACTGAGGCAAACACCCACCATGATGATTGTTCTCCCTCAGGGCAGGTGGGAAAATGGAGCCCTGGATGGCAACAGCTGAGCTTTTTCCATCTCTGTGTGGTGGTAAGCACTGCTAGTATATCCCCTGCCATCTGTATTTCCTGTGGTAGGCTGAAGCAGAACACTCCAGCTCTAGCAAAGGTGACAGGCACCACTCTGGGCTGCACAGGAATGAAAACAAGCGAGAGTAACACATACAGTATTTACAATGCCAGGGAAGATATTACTTACCTCAGGGAGCTCAAGAGGGAAATGCTGGTCACAGGAGAGCTCATCCCATAGCTCCGTTAGTGGTCTGGAATGCTGCATGGGACTGTCCTCCAGGGGGTGGCAGAAGGTGATCAGAAGCAGAACAAGTACCATCCAAAGGCATTTGCAAATAGGTGAACCCAGAGAGTGAATTAATGAGTAGCAATCAGCCTCATGGGCCAAGTCAAATGCTTTCCTGAGAAGAGGAATTATGGGATGTCTTTTGTGGAATTACGTTAGGAAGGACTTCTGAAGGACTCTGGTCCAGTCCCCTACTCAAAGCAAAGCCAACTAGATCAGGTTGCTTAAGGCACAGCCTCTCTGGTCCTGGTCCCATTTTTGATCACTCTCAGCGTGAAAACATCTTCAATAAATCAAAATTTCCAATATCACAGCGCGTGTCTCTTGTCTTTCACGCTATCACTGTGCATCTTCAAGATGTCTCTGCCTTCCCTACAGCTTTTCTATGCCTTTGCATCAGGAAACTGTGGGCAGCAACAAGGTTTCCCATTCAGCTTTCTACATCAGGCTGAACAAACCCCACTGTCTCAGCCTCCCCTTGCACATCCTGTGTTCCAGTACGCTGGCCCCTTTCTTGGCCTCCACTGGACTCACTTTACCAGTGGCCATGTCTTTCTCGCCCAAAATTGGGCACAATGTTCACATATGGTGTCACAAGGTCTAAGCAGAGAGGAAGAATCGCTTAATTCCTGAAATTTATTCTGGAATTAATCTGCTGGCTACACTTATGCTAAAAGACCTCAAGCAGGGCACGGTTGGCCTTTGTTGGTGCCAAGGATTCATTGCTGACTTATGCACAATTGTTTGTCCCCTGGGACTCCCAGTTCCTTTTCTGCAAAGCTATGTTCTCTTCATTCAGTGCCAATCCTGTACCAGTGCATGGCCTCAATCCCTTGCATGTGCATGACTTTACAACTGCTTTTGTTGAATTTCAAGAGATTCATTCTTGGCTCCTTCCTCCAGACTGTTGAGGTCCTACTTGAATAGCAGTCCTGCCTTCCATACTTACTGCTTCCCACAATTTTTTTTCTCTGAAATGTTTGCAAGAGCAATGTGTCCTGTTATCCAGGTAGTTAATAAAAGCATTAACTGGTGTTGGCCTAAATATTGATCCCTGAGGGCATTCCACAGCCTTCCTGAAAATGCACTTTTTGACACTGTTCTGGGCTCCCAGAAGCTGCAGAGCTGCTGCCTGGAGCGGCTGGCTGCTGCCGTGTGCGTCCTTGCTGCTCAGTTTGCCTTCTTCAATTTACAGCTGTGCAGCCACCCAGCGGCTGGTGCATGTGCAAACCGAAGCCTTCCTGCTTTTAGAGGAGCAACACATTAACCAAGCCCAGAGGAGTTAGAGCAGCAGGGCTACAGTTTTGTTTGTTTGTTTGTTTTTAATTTAAACTTAATGTTAACTTAATGTTTATCATATCCTATTTTATTTTCTTTATGCTGAGTTTTCTTATTACTGAATCCTAGCATTTTGGTTATTTCAACAACAGCAACAAAGAAACCGGAAACCATATATAGCCTGCTTGTGGTCATTCCAGTTTTTGTAGTTTGTCTCTCTGGCTGCACTTCTCCTTTCCTTCCTTTACCTTAATTTCCCATTCCTCCTCCTTTTGCCACCAACTGGAAAAGCTCAGCTATAAATAACAAATCATTTGGTTTCAGCTTTGGAAAATGAAACAAACAAACAACAACAACAACAAAACATACATGTTTTAGTGGGAGAATGAGAATGTTGGGTTTTAATTTATTTCATCTTCTCCAGGCCATCCTGGTGTGGTCTCACCCAGCCCACCTGGTCTTGGTGGGGCGAGCCAGACCGTGCAGCCTCCTGGATAAGGCCCCCCCGGGTCTCTGGAGGGGCTGAGGTGGCTCGGGCTGCATGCTCTGCCCAGAGATGCTGGTGTTCTCCAATGTGGGATGAGCCAGGCCACTGGGCTGCAGGAGAAGGGGCTGGAGAGAATCCAATCTGGCCCAGCCTGGTGACCCTGGCCGGGGCAGGGCAGGAGGAAACTGCTGCAGGGATGGAGCCCCTGCACAGGCAGCCTGTCCCCAGTGACCCTTGTTCCCCTGACCTCGTGTTCCCCTGTCCTGTGACCCCAGCCCTGTGACCTCCTGTTCCCTGCCCCTGAGTGTCCATGGCGCACATCTGAGGGCTGTGTAAAGACACGCCTGGGCAGGGCGTGCAGGAGGCAATGGGGAGTCCCCCAGGCCCAGACACATGGTCATGCTGTCTCCAGCTCCATTCCAGGTCCCTAGGGCAGATACAACCTGAGGATCATCAGAATCCCTTCGTCCTGGGAATGCAGACCCTCCATGGGGCAGAGTTCAGCAGGGCCATCTTGAGGACCCAGGTCCAGCTGGATGAATGTAGATGCAAAGCTATCTGCAACAACAGGGTGTCCTGAGTGCCACTGCACAGGGAAGCACGTATAACCCTCCACCAACAGCACAGGCATGACTGGGAGAATATCCCAGTCTCATGAGAGGAGTGGCTGGGGAGAGGACCTCTAGACCCGCTGCTTTCCAGGAAACCCAGGTGTTCTACTGCTCACTACCTCTGCTCCGCTCTAACAGCTGGACCTGACTGTTTTCACAACACTAGAAGAACCCACATGTTTTTGTCTTTTCACCAGCTCCTAGAGACCCTGTTACTTTAGCAGAGCCAGAGAGAACTCAATTGCTTAGACACCAAATCCAAAACTCCCACCCCCGGATCCTGTTGCCCACCTAGCACTGGAGGGAACCCAGGTGTCTAGAATGACCTGCCCCTAAATTTTAATTCCTTGATATTCCTGGTGGAAAAGAAACCACAGTGTCCAGGAACTCCACTCTCTGTTGGAAGTTCTCAATTCTTGTGTACTACACCTTCCAGAGAAACTAACTGGCCAGGATCTCCCACTCCACACTCTTCTACCCTCCTGCCTGCACCCTGAGCTTGTGTTTGTTCCCTCTATTCCAGAGAATCCAGATGTTTTGGATCACCCATTCTATGGAGACATCTCCCCATCTCCATCTCGCATGTGACTCCGCTTGAACAGTCTGCAAAGGAGGGCAAAAAGCCCTTCTTGAAAAGACCCTGGGGGTGTGTGCAAGAAGAAAGGTCCTGTAGCACAGGACAGCCGTCCTGGATCCACTACGCCAGTATCCTCTCTTCAGTCACAATTGTTTCAGAGTATGGCCAGTTGTAAAGAGTGACAGCCTGACACCCTGCTGTAAAGGATTAAACACAGGAATACAACACAGAGCTCCATCTGTAATTTAGGATCTGTATAAAGTATATACTGGGATATTGATAACCCTAACACTGCTTAGATATCTTGCAAGTTTTTCACAGTGCATCTCAGAATACCAGCTGCAAGATTCTGGTAAATACACCTGACTTGTTCCCACCTGCAAGATGAAATGCACCTTAGACCTTCCCAGACACAAAAATACACAGTTGTTAAGGAATCTGTAAAACAAGCTGAGCACATACAGAGCGATTTTTACCTGATAGACTCTCTTGGTTTCCAGCAAGTAGAGATTATGGGTCTCCTGACCCAAAAGTACTTCTGTCCTTTTCAGTTCAGTAGCCTGGAAAACTGACTGAAAGTACATGTTGAATTATAATCAATTTCTTCTTTCTGTAGGACCCTTTTTCATCTTTCTGGGGTTTTGTTGTCTGTAACACGCATTAGTGTATACTTCTGTACATCAAAAAACAGTCTAATAGAAGCTGTCTAATAAAACTTGGGGAAAAGCTGAAGATAATGAGGACACGAATAATAGCATTTTCTTTGGTCAGTATAAGATAAAGTTCGACTTACACTGAAGAAGTGGTAGCAGAAATCCAGCAGTTTAATCACCCTTAAAATTTCCCTGTGTTAGCTCTGATGATAGCAAGTTCTGACATGGGTTTTATTTGTGTTGGATTTATCCAGAGCCTTTTTGCTCTTCTGAAAAGTTTCTTCCTCTGCCCTTGATCCAGAGTCAAAGGAGTGCAGATTCCTGTATTCCTCTTCATTTTTCTCGGTGACTACACTGCAGACCTTTTTCTTGACACTACAGACAGTTCCAAGAAACACTAAGGTTATAGCAGTGGCCAACATTTATGTAAGCTCAGAAGACAGTCAGTAAAGAAGCACTTTTGTGGTACTATTGGAGTTAGGAATTTGTCCCATACTCAACCAGCAGGTGGAAGCAAGTGATGGCACATACTGTGTCTATTTTGTGTAACTGCAGCACTAGTGAAATATAATCATTCAGGTCTGTAATCAAGAGAGGAAATGCTCATGACACTACTGTGTAGGGCTTTTTGTTCTTTAGTTGGATCTTGCTGCATATTTTCATTAACTAGTTTATTGGTGAGACTATTTGTTGTTCTCTGTATGATCTGCTCTGCTTTCACCATCTCTTTCCAAGCCCCCAGGTCCAAGCAGCAACAAGGCCAAGAGTATATTCCCGGTACAGAATACCTAGGCAATGCATGTATACATGGCCAACCACACAGAACGCCACAAAGCGCAGAACTGCAAACACAAAACAGCATCAATGGTTTCAGCCTGTTTCCCTCTCCAGCAGCTTAGGATGAGGATCCATCAGCAGAAAAAAAGATGTGCATGTATGTACAGCGCAGGTCCCTCCAGCAGCTAGACTCAGACACCCAGCCTTACTAGTATCTGGCCCGTAGATCCCAGTCTCCCCAGCTGTTGGTACTTGGATATGAGCCCCCTTACATGCACACACAGTCTCTGATCTGCAGCGCCAGCTGCTGGAACAAACCCCTTCACCTTCACACACACACACTTGCACACTCACAGACACGTAGAGCTGACAGGGATTCCCATGGACCCTCCAATAGCCAGCTCCCTTCAGTGGTCCCTAGGAACACACACAAAGCTCACCAGGACTCCTGTGGTCCCTCCAATAAAGTAAAAGCACAGAATTACTGCTTGGACTCACAGACCTCTGTAAATTAAAAGATTATAACAAAAGAAAAAGAAGTTTTTAGAATTGGCAACAGAGGTGATCTAAAAAAAATATTGAATAATTGAAAGGAGAATTTGCCCATGGAATTGGAAGCTTTGCACTGGTGTGCAATTATACTATATTTCATTCTTAGTTATTTGTATTTGTATGTTCATATATATATATATACTTATATTATATCTGTTATAATAGTGAGAATATCTTTATTTTTTTAATAACAATAGAAAAGAATGGACGTTGATGGTTGGACTTAATGATCTTGAGATGGTTGGATCTGATGATCTTGAAGGTCTTTTCCAACCTAAATGATTCTATGCTTCTATAATTTTATGACATTCATAGAATCACAGAATCATAGAATGATTTGGGTTGGAAGGGACCCTTAAAGTTCACCTAGTTCCAACCTCCCTGCCATGGGCAGGTACACTTTCCACTAGACCAAGTTGTCCAAAGCCCCATCCAGCTTGGCCTTGAACACTTCCAGGGATGTGGCATCCACAGCTTCTCTGGGCAACTTGTTCCAATGCCTCACCACCCTCATAGTAAAGAATTTATTATTATTTCTAACCTGATCTGACCTCTTTCAGTTTAAAACCATTACCCCTTGTCCTAACACTACATGCCCTTGTAAAAAGTCCCTCCCCAGGTTTTCAGTAGGCCCTCTTTAGTTACTGGAAGGCCACAATGAGGCCTCCCTGGAGCCTTCTCTTCTCCAGGCTGAACAATCTCAGCTCTCTCAGCCTATCTTCATAGGAGAGGTTCTCCAGCCCTCTGATCATCTTCGTGGCCCTCTTCTGGACTTGCTCCAAGAGGTCCATGTCCTTCTTACATTGGAGGCCCCAGAGCTGAATGCAGCACTCTGGGTGGGGTTTCATGAGAGCGGAGTAGAGGGGGACAATCACCTCCCTCAACCTGCTGGCCATGCCTCTCTTGATGTAGCCCAGGATGCAGTTGGCTTTCTGGGCTGCGAGTGCACACTGCCAGGTCACTTTGAGCTTCTCATCCACCAACACCCCCAAGTCCTTCTCCTCAGGGCTACTGTCAATCCATTTACTGCCCTGCCTGTATTTGTGTTTGGGATTGCCCTGACTCAGGTGCAGGACCTTGCACTTGGCCTTGTTGAACTTCATGAGGTTCGCACAAGCCCACCTCTTAAGCCTGCCAAGGTCCCTCTGGATGGCATCCCTTCCCTCCAGCGTGTCGACTGCACCACACAGCTTGGTGTCACCAGCAAACTTACTGAGGGTGCACTCAGTCCTACTATCCTTGTCACCGACNTGGACCCCTGAGGGATGCCACTTGTCACTGGTCTCCACTTGGATATTGAGCTGTTGACCACAACACTTTGAGTGCAACCATCCAGCCTATTCCTTATCCACCAAGTGGTTCATCCATCAAATTCATGTCTCTCCAAATTAGAGACAAGGATGTCATGCGGGACAAGTGCTGAACACTTTGCACAAGCGCAGGTAGATATCAGTTGCTCTTCCCTTATCCACCAACGCTGTACCCTATCACCAAAGGCCACCAGGTTTGTCAGGCACAAGTTGTCCTTAGTGAAGCCAGGTTCGTGGCAACATTTTTCATTCAAAATCTGCTCTTACTTTTTATTTGCCTTTTAGTTTATGAGTCAAGGTGAGTCACAAGCATCATCCAGAAAAAAAGGCAAGAGTTAAAACATGACTTTTTAAATATACAGTTTAAAAATCTTGCCAAACTAAGTCTTGGTAGTATTTTATATAATTGATACTGTTGGAACTGTGAAATATTGTAACATTACAGTAATAACCAACAAGATAATGGAACTGTATTCTAATATATGCTTGAATTCATACTGTGTTGCCTTAAATGTTACATTTTATGTAAATAAAATGTAGGCAGTTATGAAAACATATTCGTGTAGTTTGAACCTGAAAATATCATAACAAAACATATTTTTTATATTGTTTCTGCATTTATCCTGATCCATAGATCCTCATATTGCTTGGTCACCTCATGCTGAATTTACTTTTTCTCTGAAGTGAACTAGAAGGGTATGTGAGTTAGCATTCATCGTTACATGTGGTGGATTGATCCCAGATAACAGCTAAGCACTTATCTAGTCACTCACACGCTCACTTCCCCCACAGTGCAATGGGAGAGAGTCAGAGGACAAAAGCAAGGCAAAAACCTCATGGGTCAAGATAAGGACAGTTCAACAGGTGAAGGGGAGTGGGGCTGGGGGGAAGAAAAAAAATGAAAGAGACAAAAGTAATCACTTATCACCTCCCACCAGCACATTGATGCCCAGCCACTCTCTGTGCCATGGCATGTTGGATTGACCTTGACTGGCTGCAGGTGCCCAACAAGCTGTTCTCTCACTCCCCTTCCTCAGCAGGACAGAGGGAGAAAACAAAACAACTGGCCTGGGATGGTGGACCAGAGGGCTCATGTACCCAGGTGGTAGCAACTGCAGAGACCATAGTGAGTGAAAACAAATGCCAGCCACTGGAGTGGGACCAGGGGCCAGAGGACTCATGTCCGTTGTGCCAACAACTGGAGGGACTGAGGGTGTGTGAGGGTGTGATTGTTAGTGAATGTCAAGCCCTTCAACCAGTTATTAGGTGAAGTGGCCTTGGAGCTAGGTGTGTGTGTGTATTTTTTTCAGTTTTGGGCCCCTCACTACAAGAAGGATATTGAGTTGCTCAAGCATGTGCAAAGAAAAGCAACAAAGCTGGTGAAGGGACTAGAAAACAAGACTTATGAGGAGCATTTGAGGGAATTTGGGTTGTTTAGTCTGCAAAAAAGGAGACTGAGAGGAGACCTCATCACCCTCTACAGCTACCTGAAAGGAAGTGAAGAGGGTGTTGGTCCCTTTTCTCAGGTGATAAGTGGTAGGATGCGATGAAATAGTCTCAAGTTGTACTAGGGGAGGTTTAGATTGGATATTGGGAAGAATTTCTTCATGGAGAGTGTGGTCAAGGATTGGAACAGGCTGCCCAGGGAAGTGGTTGTGTCCTCATCCCTGGAGGTATTTAAGAAATGTGTGGACATGGCACTGAGAGACCTGGTTTAGTGACGGGACTCATTAGGTCAGGTTGGTGGTTGGACTTGATGATCTTGAAGGTCTCTTCGAACCTAGATGATTCTATGATTCTAAGATGTGTGTGCATGTGTGCGCGTGCGTCTGCAGGCAAGACCACAGCAGGAGTTAGCTACTGGGTGGGCCAGGGGAGTCCCAGCCATCTGCTGCAGAGACTGTAGGGATGGAGTTAATTTTCTTCAAGGAAGCTTGTGTGGTACTGTTTTAACTTTGTGACCAAAACTGAGTTCATAATACACAAATGTTTTAGCTGTTGCCAAAGAGTGCTTGCCCAGTGCCATGACCTCTGTTCCTCAGTTTGCCCACTGCAGTGAATAGGTTGGGCGTGAGCAGGATGTTGTGAAGGGGCGCTGGCAGGACTAAACCATCTGAAGAGATATTCCATACCATGTAATGTCATGCTCAGTAATAAAACTGGAGGGGAATTTTTCCAAGGTAGCCAACACTTAGAGAGTAGTAGGGTATTGGTCTGCTGGTAGGAGGTAGTGAGTGATTGCTTTTGCATCTTTTTTTTTTTTTTCCCCCTCACTTACTAAACTGTTTTTATCTTGACACATGAGGGGTTTTTTTTTGTTTTTTTTTGTTTTTTGTTTTTCCTAACTTTCACCCTTCCAGTTCTCTCCCCTCTTATGCTGAGGCAGAATGAGTGAGCAACTGGATAGGGACTTAGCTGCCCATAGTAGTTTTGGAAACTAGGTTCTAATGTTTTCTGCAATGGTGTCTGCTGCATCACAAATTGTGTTCTTTTTGCTGGAGACCACGTGTGGGAAAGAGGAAAGGTTTAAATATACATATATATATTTATACACATATATCACACACATATATATATGTTTGTATTTCTAAAGAAAGTTCTCCTGGAACACACCAAAGAGATTGTATCAGATCTGATAGACTTGACCAAGAAAAATCTGTACAACGTGATGAGAGTAAGATGCTCATGAGACTCTGAGTTTGTCTACACACTGAATAAGAATCTCTTCCACGTAGGAAGCCAGAAAACTACTGACATTTTGGAAGTGATGACAAAATGCCTACTTAAAGTTTTATCAGAGAATAAAAGGTGATCCAGATCTCAGAGCCTAGTATTTACAGCACTTAAAGCTAGTTTCCAATAGGACTTCAAATGTCAGGGCATGCGATTGGCAGTAGCGAAGGGTGAAATGTGTAGCCTAGGAAGAAGAAGAACAAGGGAGCCAGTACTTCTCATTATCAGGGAAATATTCAGAAAAACATTGCACAATGGATAAGCATACGAAAGACCTCATCATAACCGCATTAAAGTTGATAAAACCGTGTTTACTGCAGCATAAAAATGGCAGCAAAGACCACTCTGAGCTTGGCAGTATTTCCCTTCAGTATGTTCATCAATATTCTCACTTAGAAAAAGCTAGGAACAGCCAAAGTTCAAAATCTCTTTCACGATATTCAGGAACAAAACGTGACCTGGAAGAACAACTCAATTTTCAAAAGGGAGAAATAAAAATAATCTCTTAATCCTCATTTAGAAGGTCTTATGTGAGGCAACAGGCTTCAATATAGATGATAGCTTCAGTGAAACACACTAGAGCTGTAACAAGTATAGCAATATAAGTAAGTGCCATAAACAAGTTTAATTTAAATAGCCACAATCATCCACAGATCAGTTCAATGGTAGGGCTCAAGTATGGTTTGAGACATACTCAAGTTATTTCCTAGCTTGTGGAAAGTGTGATGAACCTGTCTCCACTCATTGCCCAAGGTAATTCTGCAGACTTAGCAACAGGCAATTTGTCAGACACTCACAACACTTCTTGGAAAGCTTCCACAGTTCCCATAAGGTCTCTCTCTCATCAAAAAAAGGGAGTTTGGATGTGATGTAGAGAGGTTCCATGTTACAAGACCTTCTTAAGCTTGGAAGTAATGGATACCAGGGATTAATCTGTCTAGATAATATTTTGAGATTTCATTTTAATCATATCTATCAGTTTCAACTAGGTGGTGACAGGCTGAAGGCTATATCACTTTCTAGCTCTTAATTAACTGAAACTTCCTCTACCTTTTTCCCCTGCAAAGACTAGTAACAACACAGGAAACCACTTCCTCCTCTTTGCGTCACTCTGACACTTGAATCTTTCTTCAGCAGGAGGAGCCTGAAATTAAAACAGCATTTGCTAAGTCTGTTGTAGCTCATGATATTTTAAATGGTAGAGAAATGAAATATGGTCTTAGTGTATGGTATTTCCCAGCAAACCCAGAAATGGGTGTGTGATATTTATAGAGATATATGTGAAAGTGGAATTGTGTAGATACATGTGCATACATACACATACATGCAAAAAGAGAGAGAGGGAAAATGGAGAAATTATTGTTTCTAACAAAAATACAACAATGTTGTTGGTAATATCAAGCTGCAGGTAATCAACAGATGGGAAAAATGTTATCTAATTAATTCTACTAAGAGACTTATGGGTCAGATTTTTTTAAAAATAATTTGCCTTGACATAGTTTCCATTGTTTCCTCTGCTGGAACAGCATTGCTTCCTAATCAACTACAGAAAATGAATGCTATATATATTTTTGCATGTCTAATACAAAGTAAGCATTTCATATTAATAATTTTTAAAATAAATATTCAAGTTTACAAGATTATTACATATATCTTCTGAACTTGAGGAGAAATTTAAATATTTGAGGGAAAAAAATAATAATGACATTGCCAGCAGTTCTTTATTAATCAAGAACACTGCAGTGGAATAGACACCCCAATTCTTTCATGGCTACTGGACAGAAACAGAGGTGTAAAACATGTTACTTTATTGGTAAAAGAATAACTGCAGTCAGGCAACAATGCCACTCTTTATGAACCATCAAGAGACTCTGGAAGGTACTCTTCTTCTGAAATGATATCAAATACAAAGTATATGGGAGTCCAGATGATTTCAGTCAGTTAAACGCATCCAGTGGGGACAGTATTCTCTGAGAAGCCTGGCACTTTCAGCCTCATCCCTGTGCTAGCCAACACAGACACTGATTCTTGACTCAGACACACTCTACGCCAGTGTCCAGTTACAGTTTGGGGCAGGTCTGTAATTATGAATAAAACTACCTGAGTTTACCCTAACAGAGAGACTGGGGTCTGTAGCACTGGATTTGCAACCTGAAAAAAAGTGTTGGCTTTAATTAGAGGTAAATCTGATCCAGGATTTTTTATGTGGGTGTGACTGAACTTTGCATGGGTCCCAGTTCTGGGATTCAGGCTGCAGTAGATATGTCCTTCCTCCTCCCTTAGCTAAAATAAATCTTCTTATGCAATGAGAGGGAGTGAGTCCATGCTCTCAATTTGGCAATTCCAGCTACTTTGCTATGCTGATGTATTTAAGGCATTTTCTCTTGTGCTAGGGATAAAAATTAGTTTTAACACCAGGTTAGTCAGTTGTTTGCCAAGGTTTGGCACTACAGGTGCATCTGTAACATCAGGTTCTTAATGCATATCCTGGCTTGCTCCATGGCCAAAATCACCTGCTCATCCTCACTGCGTACATGCTAGTTTTGCATCTCTTCCCTAAGGCAGAATGACTTGTGTCAATTCTACAGTACAAACATAATCCAAGAGACAGATACGACTCCTTTCACTGCAAGTCTTCCAGTATTATCCATAGCATTTGAAAGAAAGCCACTTTGTTTTTCTTGCTTTCCACTTCTCACCTGAAAAGGTAATTGCAGGTTGTTAAAGAACAAAATTACCAAGTTCTTGAGTGATTACAAAGTGGCAGGGTAAGGACAGCACCTTAGTGTCACAAACTGCATCATTAACAAATTATTACATATTGCGGTCAGACAGCTCCAGAAGAATTCTCAGAGGAATGAGTAGCACATGTGGGCCTCCTAGGAAATACAGCAGTGACAGTCATCAGTGTTTGACCACAGTTATATGATGTCCTGAGCTTGCAGAGTGCAGGGTCCCACTGAAGTCACTGGAGAACCTTCTGCTGAAAAAAGAAAATGTCATCTGAACCAAGGTGGTAGATTGACCTGCAGACATGCAGTGACTATTTCAGCCATGCTGCAGTGAGGTGTTGGTTCCTTGGGTATAGGTTCCTCAAAGTGCTTTCCTGGCACTGCAGAGTGGGTCTTCTGGCAAACAAGCAAACAAACAAACAAAAAACCTGTTGATGTTAATGTCTGAGTACAAAAATTTTTTGCATTGATGCTGTTTGTCCCAAGTCAGTAGATAGAATAAACTTTGAGGTGCTTCACCTCTCTTCCCCCAAATCTGTTCAGCAAAAGATAGGTTGAACTGGACAGTTGCTACGGCTTCATTGAAGCTTGGGGATATTTTCATGAGTAAAGCCCTAATAATGTTAATACAGGATGGAGGGATCATGGTTATAGAAAAAACAGTCAAGAATGCAATGTCTAGACATTATTTCTTAGAATCATGGATTCATGAAATGATATAGAATTATCATAGAATGATAATTTTCCTGATAACTGTTGAATTTGAAAAACAGAAACAGTCATGGGAGTAGTGACTGAAATCAAGGACTCTCCTCTTGTATTAGCTGTTCAAACACTAGATTTTGGATTTATTTCTTTTTATTTACTCTTCCTTCAATGTTTTCCCAAGAGCAGCAGAGAACGTGTCTTTAAAGACACAAAGGATAAATTGTAAAGTAATTTAGCTTTGCTCTTCATTACTGTTGATGAGTAACATTTCAGTTACTGTAATTTAGTGTTTATTTGTTTAATTTAACTACAGTACCCTGTGTTGTTTTGAGCTTCATCATTTCAGAATTTAGCAACAGTGGTTTTTGAATATCTATGGTAACATCCCAAGTTAATAGGAGTTGAAATCACCCACACTCAGCCCCTCATCTAGACCTCATTTATTGACTAGCAATTTAGAAACCATGCTGCAAAGTGAGAACTGAGCTGGAATGCTGTAAGCAGAAGACAGCAGGTGCCCTGACTGTCATATATAAAAAGTGGTGGTGACTCCAAAGATGCTGGTCTCTCCGTAAGAAAATTTCACTTTAGAATGGAGACAATATTTGCTATGTCACATCTTGAGTTCTACCTAGCCGTTTAAGTCTTTTGAAGCCTTGATGGTTTCAAAGGAAACTTACATTTCCTTTCCAAATAGTAGACATCAGAGAACAAATACGCTAATAGCTATCCATGTACATGACAAAAGATGCTGCTGGTTATTAAAAAAGATGTCTTGACACCATCTTGGGACCAGTGCTGTTTAATATCTTTATCAATGACTTAGGCAGTGGGATCAAGTGCACACTCTGCAGCTTTGCAGATGACACCAAGCTGAGTGGTGCAGTTGATAAAACAGAAGGGAGGGATGCCTTCCAAAGGGACCTGGACAGGCTTGAGAAGTGGGCCCAGCTGAACCTAATGAGGTTCAACAAGTCCAAGTGCAAAGTGCTGCACCTGGGTCCGGGCCATCCCAGACATGAGTACAGACTGGGAGAAGAACTCATTGAGAGCAGCCCTGCAAACAAGCAGTTGGGGGTTCTGGTGGATGAAAACATCAACATGAGCCAGCAGTGTGTGCTTGCAGCCCAGAAGGCCAGCTGCATCCTGGGCTGCATCTAGAGAGGTGTGGCCAGCAGGTCGAGGGAGGCCATTGTCCCTCTCTGCTCTGCCCTTGTGAGGCATCACTTGGAGTCCTGCATCCAGGTCTGGAGCCCCCAGCACAAGAAAGATGTGGACCTGTTGGAGGGGTCCAGAGGAGGGCCATGAAGATGATCAGAGGGCTGGAGCACCTCTGCTATGAAGAAAGGCTGAGAGAGCTGAGATTGTTCAGCCTGGAGAAGAGAAGGCTCCAGGGAGACCTCATTGCAGCCTTTCACTACTTGAAGGGGGCTTATAAAAAAGATGGAGAGGACTCTTTGCATGTGGAGACAGTGATAGGACAAGGGGGAACGGTTTAAAACTAAAAGAGGGGAGATTTAGATTGCATGTTGGGAGGAAATTCTTTACGATGAGAGTGTGGTGAGGCACTGGAACAGGTTGCCCAGGGAAGTTGTGGATGCCCCACATGTGGAGGTGCTCAAGGCCAGGTTGGATGAGGCCCTGAGCAACCTGTTCTAGTGGGTGCCATCCCTGCCCATGGCAGGGGGGTTGGCGCTAGATGATCTTTAAGGTCCCTTCCAACTAAAGCCATTCTATGGTTCTATGATTCTATGATATGTGAAATTTTATTTTGCAGGGTTTAGTGGAGCTCATTTTGAAAGCTAAGCTTCAGCTTTCATGAGAGTGGCACTTTAAGCTGATTTATCAGTTTTTCTAGTGATACTTTGCTTTTTAGAGTGCTAATTCTGAGTTACAGATATGCAAATGATTGGATTAGAAAATTCTTGGGTACTCTAAGTTTAAGCTCCATAAATTTAGAAGAATATGTCCAAATTCTAGATGATCTAGATAAAAACTAACCACTTCATTTTGCCTTTAGAAAAAAATAGAATTAATGTATTTGAGTCAAAGAGTTCTCTGATTCACATTTGCAGAGAAAAAAAGGTAGTTAGTACATGCAGTTTGACTCTTTTTTTTCCAGATGGCTGAAGAAAGTCTGGGCAGTTGAAAGTAGCAGAAGTGTAGGTTAAAGAGATATGACTGTGGTAAGTTTCACAAGTGACTCCATATTTGCAGTTCAAAAGTGCCACAATTTCTCTTTCTTTTACTGCAGAAATAGAGGTGCTAAAAATATCAGAGATAATCCTGATTGCATTTTATACATATTTATACGTACGTATATATGCACATGGATGTACATGCGTACATAAATACGAGAAGTTTGAAGGTTGATTGTGACTAAGGCAAAATTTTCATTGCCTTCGGTCATAGCAATGCATTCAGTGCTTTCTGGCCTCTCTCCCCTGCAATTGCTTTCCATGACATTGCCCCCTCCATAGCATCAGCATTCCAATTGATTCAAAGTTTAAGCCAGTGTAAGTATGTGCCTGTGTGTGCATATTTATACACATATCTAGACGCACACGAGATACATATATAGAAAGAGGCATATACTTAGACAAATGTATATAACTGGAGGAGAATTTTAAGTATTCTGCAAAAATAAATCAGTTTTTATTTTTCCATAGAAATTGTTATAGTCAACTTTAAAATTCTAGTTGTTGTGATAGTAGATTCTTATTTCACATAACTGTTTCAGTGTATGACAAATGTTAATTGTAGGGAAAGCTTGCACACTTTATCTTTTTTCTTTTCAATGATTGCCTGTTGTCTGACTTCAAGTGTGTGAAAGCTCAGACTTTATGTACCACACAGAAAAGGAAAGAAAGAGGGGAAAAACTCTCCTCAGTTAGATTGCCCTTCGGCCAATTTTTGACATTTCCCTCATAGAAATGGTAGTTCATGCCTACAGCTTGTTCTGTCAAGTATCATGCAGGAGTACAGCAGGGGGTGGTGGAAATGGAGGTGTTTACAATGAACTTTTTCAATCCATCATATGCATTAACAATGATGTTTCCCAGAATCATTCTGGCACTCAGAAATGTTATTTCTTATCTCAAAATGCCACCCACTCTTGTGGTTTTCTATTGGTACTATATATCTTCACTACCACGCTTATTTTTTATGCAGTGTATGTAAGTGATTAGTCAACAAGCCTTAGTTATTTCTTATAGAGTTACAACAGGTGATGGAGCTGAAAGAAATAATACTCTATGTTTTAAAGATGAAAACAATAGCAGCTGCATGCACGTAGTAAAAATGTGCTGGAATGTTCCTGCTCCCCAGCAAGTTATGCAGATAATCTATTAAGCAGAGAGAATTTCCTAAGTAAATGAGGATTCGTGTATATGCATATAATAAGCATGTCCCTCCTAGTCCTCTTGAATGTGTGGCGTTATCAAAAAGCAGGCTTTATGCTGAGATTAATGTACACCTAATGCAATATGCAATACCTATTTTTTGCTCTTAGCCTTCCCTCTGTCCCTGCTCAGGTGCTTTTTGCTCCTGCCCGGCTCAGGCTGCCTGTCAGGCTCCAGCCCTGCTTGGGGTGGCTGGTCTGGGTGCTGCCCTGCTGAGGTGGCTGCTTTTACCTCAGCGTTTCTCCTGCTCCACAATCCCTGCTGCCCTGGTGTCCTTCTGGTTCCTCTCCTGCCCCTCCTCATGTGCCTCTCCTGCCCTGCCATTGCCTCGTGGGCCTGCCCGGTTCCTCAGCATCCCTGCTGCTCTCCCTTCTCCCCTCTGTCTCCTCCTGCGTGTGCCTCCTGCTCTCGCGTTGTTTTCTCAGCGTTTAAGGCCCTTTCTTGAACACGTTTCTGAGA
Source organism: Chauna torquata (assembly GCA_013399475.1). Taxonomy (NCBI): domain Eukaryota; kingdom Metazoa; phylum Chordata; class Aves; order Anseriformes; family Anhimidae; genus Chauna; species Chauna torquata. Next base: position 48,436 of record VXAL01006787.1, on the reverse strand, counting down.
GGTGCCATGGACTCCTCTGACTGGCCCAGCCCGGCTCCCTGAGCATCCATTTTGTCTGTTGGAGCCGGCTGGAACTGGTGGTGTCCCACAAGGGGCAGCTCCGGTCTCGCCTCACTGAGGAGCCCTGAGCCACCTCTGCCCAAACCCCGCCTGTTGACGCAGTACAAGGACTCATGTAAATGCTGGGGAAATGGTTCAGTCCCTGTCCTTATTGCGGATGCCCACACCCACCCACAGCCAGGGATCACACAGGTGATCTCATCTGTGTTGGCACTCCACTCTGTGGTTCAGTTTTGCCTCATGGATTTTACACCTTGCACTGAATCTTCTTTTGTCACATAGTGTTACTCCTGTGTCTTGGCTGCTTCTAATTGCAGCTCTCCTAAGGAGCACAAACCTTGAATGCCAGAAACTGCATCTGAAGAGGATTAGTTGTTTAACTGCACGGGTGTTATTTACAGACCTTCTGATCAGGGTAGTCCACATATTTGTGAGCTTAAGAAAACTATCTGGAGTGAGATCTGATATCTTTCCCAATGCTTAGGACAGAGAGAGGCTTCCAAGCTCCGTGCTGAGCCTCTTGGCCACATAATTGGCCAGACCTCAGTAGGTTTCCACATCTAGCAGTAAGACCTGCAGGCTGTCACGATCACTTACAAGTCTTCCCCACTCACAGTAGCAAGACAGACAGGTGATGACTGAGGTGAGAGCTCCTTTACACTTTGCTTCTGACGGTACAACACATGGAGGTCCTACATTATGCCTCATTCAGTCCTGGAGGACCCATGCTACAGGACATCTTCCTCCTGACCTGTCATTTTGTTCTGAAATAGATGAAGTGCTGTACCCAAAGTAAGTTCTGCGGAGCACTTACAGTAAGTACCGTGGAAACACAGTAAGAATTTTAGCATACCTAAAGTACTCTAGTGGCCATCACCAAAACATGATTAGAAGGTGAGAAGGTCCCAAAGTGTGAGCAGCTAGCCTGAGCACCCCCATATAACACACAGAGCTTCTCCCTGAATTCATTCCCATTGGAAACAATTTCTAAAAAGAAAGTAAACAAACAAACAAACAAACAAAACAGTCATAATGAACTTTCAAGTAGGAAGATGTTAGCACAGCCACAGCAAGGTGGTTCTGACAGGTTGCATGCTCCTACAGTTAAAATGGATTTCCCTCAACTCCACTCAAATTTCTTCTGCTTCAACTTTCATGTGCATGTTCTCCTTCAGGTTTAGTCTTTAGGATAATGACAGATCCCAGCTGTGTTTGTGGCAGGGAAAGTGATTTCTGGCTCTTCAAAACAGGCCCATTTTCCGCATAATTGAAAATTAATAAGAATAAACTGAGTGTTTCTCTGTCTCGCATCTGTTTCCAAGTTCTGCTCAGGTCATGCCAAGAGAAACAGTGACAAGCTCAGTCCTATAGCTGAGATATATTAAGTTCTCTGGACACATGAAATACCCATTTCTTTTGCTTTTATTTGACATAGTTTCATGTGTTAGGATACGAAATCCACTTTCCAAGACAGGTTCATTTAGAAAAAATCCTTGTATTGTTGAAATTATGATCACACTGTGTCAAAGCCTAAAATAAATATTCCCTAAGAAAATACTATTGTAATCAAGATGGCTTAAGTCATTAAGAAACTGCTACATATTTTACTGGAATATAATTACTATTATTGCTGCTGTCTTTGCTTTGTCTTAAATCTTATACATAATTAAGCTTCTCAAGTATCAAGATGAGATATTTTCTGTTAGTATTCTTTGTATCTCAGTGCTTTTCTTTTCCAGTGGAAATATTACTGACATGCTGGAACTGCAAAGCTACTACTTCTAAGATAAATCAACTTCAAATCACTCTCTTCCTCGGCACAACTGATAGGAAGGTAGCAGCAAAGAAAAAGTTCCCAGAAAGTTCTGTTTTCTAACAGTTCTGTACCTAGTGCAATGATTGTTGTCAGTTGCTTTGTACCAACCCAGGATGAGTGAAAAACTCTCACAATTTTGGCAGACCAATTTTTGTCAGTCATGTATCCTGTGCTGTTCATTTTCTAGATTAGTTGCCAAATTGTCAGTACTGAAATTTTCCGTGGAGTCATTTGCAACTGAGGTGAGGGGAATGTAAATCTGGGACTTTAACTCTTGGTTGTGTTTAGAAAAATAGGCTTTATGAAATACATTTATGTCCTTGAATACTGTTGTCCTTTGGGCACAGGTCATCTGGACCACTGGTATGAATCAATATGCAAGATTAATTAATCTGAATAGAAAAATAAAAACCACTGTGAATAATCTCTTTGTAGCAGAGGAAAACACATTTCAAAGACACTTTAAAATATTAATTTATCCATAACGACATGTGTTCAGGTTCTTCTAAAATTTTGCTCTTTAACTCAATCACTCCACAAGCTTTGCTGTGCTAGAGGTATAGGAGGACAACATTATGTATGAAGTTTTTCTAGTGCAATCTTGTGATTGCAATACAGCAAATATTGAAGTCTCACACATGCCTGCTTTGCCATGAAAAGCAGAAGGGAAGTGCCAGAACAAACACAAAGTTTCTTATAACATGATGCATAGAAACAGTTGCAGTGACATTTGTTAATTCTGTCTTATTAGTAATCATAATTACTTCCCAGAAATAGTGCTGTGCACTCTTTGAACAGTACTGGTACACATTTCATAATGTATTTATTTTCACTGATCTAATGAAGTAAATAAATGAAGTTCCTGAACAGACACTGAAACATTTATGCCAGCAGCACATCTTTCTCCTTAAGTATTTGCATTTCAGGTCACTGCAGCAAGCCAATATCTTCCAGACATTATCAAAGGTGTCTTTGCAGCATTGTTGTGTTACGGGGTAAAGAAGTTTGGCAGAAAATAAACCCCCTCGTGTTCCAGCTTGTCCTCAGATAACAGAGGGGCTGGGGCGGCTGGGCTTAGGTTCTGAGTGACACCCACTTCAGCACCATAAGTCTGGTTGCGTTCAATGTATTGAACTACCATGATTAAGGATGCACAAATAGCGTGGTACGCCTTCAGTCTACTAGACTTATGACTGGTGCAGCTTACTGAAGCACCAGGAGTACAGGTTCTTTTGGATTGCCGGTGATAAACACTATCTGCAAAGCACGTGCAAATACCAAGAATATGACTAATACAGCCAACTGCAAACGACTTAACTTACGAAACCTCTCTATAGAGACTTCTAAGTTTCCCAGTGAAGCACTCGGTACAACCAAGGGTTCGAGTCTCACCCGATGGGCATCCCTGTAGGGGGGAAGAGAGGTTCAGCCCGTCGACTGATCCCAGAAGTCAGCGATGTCCTCCCGACTTGTCTGTGATGGTATCTTCCCTAGCGTTCTTCCTCTCTGGAGCCATTTTATACTATTTTCTTGCTTTCAGGTGGAGCTTGAATGACTCTAGTCGTACCTACCTGTGTTACAATTGGTATAAAATCTTCTTGCTTTGCCTTTAAAGGTATGGGCTCAGAGAAATTCAGAGCACATGCTCAGTGAGGGGTTGTCGCACTATGGAGGCGGGTAGCCTTTGGGATGGAGGTGTGTTTTTGTATTTTAATGAGATTATAGTGAGCAAAGTTCACCCAGAAGACATGATTTCAACTGAAAACGGAAAACTGCCGGCTCAGGGCTGGCTCAGGGTAATGGCTACGCAGTTTATCAGTTCCATAGTACCATCAAGTTCCCATCAAGTTCCCATTCCTGCGGTGATATCAGAGCCTGGCCACGGTGTTTCCACCCTGCTCCACCCTCCCTGCTATTTCTCTTAGAGTCAGCACACAGGCTCCCCCAGTGTTGCCAACATCTAAGGCTGTGGGTTATGTTGCCAAGGGGACTGTCATGGAACAGATTCCTACCATGTCTACCGCATTTCACCCTGGAATTTTCCTTGATGCTGCACCTTCTCTTAAGGTGTACACATACCTTTAGTCTCAACAAGTCACCTCCAGTAATTACTCCACAAGCATTCTAGGTAATGCAGATTAATAATACTATTTTACAGAGGAGAAACATGAAACGAGGAGCACAGTGCTCAGAGCTGCACAGGGAGCATTCAGGCAGAAGTGGCAATGGATGGCATGTGTTCCACAGGCGTTGACCTCCCCCCTGTTGTCGTAGCTCAGGTTCCTACTCATACTTGAGACTCATAGTCCTTCTCACTATTACCAGGCTGGCTTCTGCTCTGCCTGGGATCTGAAGAAAGATAAACCAACCTTCAGGAGAGGAACAGGGCTTAGAAACCAAACTTCAGGAGAGGAACAGGGCTTAGATTTGAACCTGATCTTGACTTTCCAGCCTCTGTAGGCACTGCAGGCAAGCTGAGGAACAGCAAAACTACTTTCTACTTTCTACGGAGGATTCTGAATCTTCTCCAGAAATTTTCCAAATTAACTGTAAAATGGAGCCCATGTGATTGACCTCATGGTTTCACGGTTCTTGGAACACTCCATGTTGCTCTGAAATAAGCTGCAACTAGGTCCTAGTTTGCATTTACTGTCAGCCTTGATACCAACATTTTGCTTGGATTTTGTAATAATTAAAGTGATAACAGAAGTGATTTTGTTTTTTTGGAAGCTATGCTGAAGTGCCTTTGCCAAAGCGAATGTAAATCCATCTACATTCCTCCTGTCATTAGTATCTGGCAGTGAGGCTTTGGGTATTTCTATGGTTTGATACAAAGAGTAAACACCTTTCTGCATGTGAAAGATCTAATGTTTGACCCAGTACAGCAGAACTAAGGCCACATTTCTAGCCTGAAATAGCACTGCTTCTCCCCCCCTCCGCCCCCAGCCCCCCAGCATTGTGAAGGCTTTAAATATAGCTAGTTGAAAATTTCTCAGCAAAACTAGTTATTCCACCAGCAAAGCCTGTATTGACGCCTTCTGAACCCCGATAATTGGCTTATGTGGGCTTTTCCTGGTGGTTCCAAGTTGACTTAATCAATCAGATCTTCTTTAACAAAGGAGGTGAGTCCAGTCCTATTCAAACTCAAAATCTGTTTTCACTGTGCACTCGGAAACCTTCTGCCTAGATGTTTAACATACGAGGCACTGGGCCTTGGCACATACATTTTGGTGAGACAGTGCAGCACATCCATTAAACCGTATTAACATTCTCTGAGTTACATTCCCTGAGTAAGACACTTGAGAGGATTGTCAGGCAAGTTATTTATTCCCTGGTAGCTGGCTGGGAAAAGATGTATTGCTTCTGCATTGGGTCCTGTTAGGTACAGTGCTGAAGAAGCCTGAAGGAGCTGTGCAGGCCTCAGACTACATCATCAGTAGAGTTGTCATTTCTAAACTTGATAATAATGAAAATGCTTGAGGAATAAAGTGGCCAATCCAGAACACTTGTGAGAGAAACCCAACAACAAACTTTCATGAACTACAAGAGGGTGCTCTCACATTGTGCATCTCATGCACAGTTAATACCATTTCACATCCTGAGCAGCCACTTGGCTCTATGCTGAGTGTCTTATGCCAGGACAGACTCTATCTTCTCCATCCCAACCTGCAACACTGCTCAAGCAGACTGGGAAAGTTTCAGCACTCAAAAAAGGACCTTGCTGATTCAGCAGTGGCTCAGTCTCTGAGCTCCAGAGACTCCTGGTGCAATCCAGCAGTAACGTTCTCACTGGCTTATGTATTTAGTAAAACTAGAACACAACATAGCTCTTTGTCATGATTAAGTTAAAACCAGAAATTCCTATCCTCATTGCACTGTGTAGCAGAATTCTGTTGGAAGAGGGGAGAGGTAACTTTTACCAGTGATAGCCTTTGCTGGAAAATGCTAATGTGAGGGCAGAAGGAAGCATGGGAGAAGGGAAAGAAATTCTATCAGCTGAGGTCATTGGACAATATACATATTAAGTTCCTAATTACTTTCCAGTCCTATACAGAGACATTGTCAGTAGCAGAATATTTGTCCTCTCCATCTACCTGGATCTAATTTCATTTCCTAGAATGTTTCGTACAACATGACTCACAGGATGAGCAAAGACTGAGGAATGAGAACACCCAAACCTGGCAGCTCCACTCACCCAGCCCCATGCAGTAAAAAACTGTTATTGCTTAATCCATGTAAAGAGATTCCCTGTGGGGGAGGAACGGTGCTGCTCTTCCCCGTGCTTCCACACCTGGCATGCAAAAGATTGAATTCAGAATCTCTACAGTCCCCAGTGAGGGTGGCAGATGGACTTTCTCTAGGATAGTAATTTTCCTTTTCCATGTTGATGGTATAAGTCTGTGGTGGAGCTGTTGCTAACTGGTGCTCTAGGTGCAGACCCTTGCAATGCATGACAATGACAGTGAAAGCTAATGACTGGCTCTGATGGGACAGGGGAAAAAACACATTCTTGAAAATGAGCAATGCAGTGTGCACCCAAAATAAGAAGGCACAAATGCAGAGAATTGGTCCGTGGTCCCCTTGGCTGGAGTAGCCCAGATTTTTCTGATTAGTACCTGTCAGCAAAGATCAACCTATAAAAGAGGACTCAGACAACATGGTAAAAATGTCCTGGCACTTTCTTTCCACTTCTTTTTTCGTTGGATTAGAGTTTTCCTAGGGAGGTTTGTGTGAATGAGAGAAAGGGCAGGAGCATATCTGTGGAGTAGCTCAACAGCTGAGGGCATCAGGACCCCCTATCTGAAGGGTTATCCCTGATTAGTGAAAGACAAGGCAGTTGTCTTTCTGAGAGAGAAGTATTTGCTGGTTGAAGTCACATTAGTAGGTAGGATAACTCAAGCTTACTCAGAGGAGAATAAACTAAGGAGGCTAGGGGTTAGAGAGCTTGCACCAGGCAGCAAGACATAGTGTCATGTGTGTTGACAGTCATTTTCATCAGTCTTGGCCCCAGCATTGCCCAGATGGGTCATAGTTCCTTATCCACTAGGTTACAGGCATGTTTACAGGTTACTTTGAGACTGAGAATGAGTGATGAGGCCCTCTTTCCCTGCATCTCATTTGTTTGTGAATATATTGAAAGCAAATGAGATCCTCCATAAAATAACTTTGAAAAGACACAGGCTGAAGACAGATGTTAAATAAAATATACAATTATTAGCCTGATAACTCCTCTCAGACTAAGACTACTAAAAGTTGATGTACTATTTTAAAAAGCATTTCACTACCTTCTATCACAGTCAGCTGTGGCTGATCCAATGCAAATTGAGCACTTCTGTAAGCTTTCACAAAGGGTGCTGACTTTTCCTATTCTGAGGTCCACTTTAGCAGCAAAGTCGGAGGTCTGGCTGAAATACATTCTAGTGGGGAATTAGTAGCACATGTACTTCTCCAAAGCAATAGTGGTCAAAGTTCACGTCTTGTCTTTGGTAAACAAAGAAAGAAAACTTTTACATAGTGCCTCTGTTGTTTAGCAGATGTTGAATGGCTTGGATACCTTTGTGTGGGTTTGTGTCAGTTCTCATGAACAGAAACAACATTATCAACACAGTTCAAGATAAGAAGCATCATGATCACTTGAAGGAACCAGGTCATTCTGTTAGGTTCTGGCACATTCAACTTAGGCTAATTTATTAAGATTTAAATAACAATTAATTTTCAGTTGCCAGGTAATACTTGGGATGAGATCTGAAAGATAAATAGGAAGTCTGCTGTTTCAGTTGGGATGGTATCTTTGGTCCATGTGCAATTTGCTCCTCAGAGATGGCCAAGAGTCTGGGAACAATTTAATGCTATGAAAGCTTATTTACTCTCCCCAAGAGCCTGAAACCCATCCCAAAGAATTTTGCAGCTAGCACATGAGGAAACACATTTTAGTTTGCACTCTGCAGGATGATTCACTGGTCCCAGTATCAGAAAAAAAATGCCAGGATTAAACAGAGTACCTAAAAGCTAGTTTTAAAATAGGAAGACATGGGAGGCAGAGTATGACCAGCAATCAAGTGAGGAAGTGGTGGACCAGGTAGCCAAGCAAAGGGTGTGGGGTGATGTGAACAGGTAGAACTTTATAATCAATAAAACAAGGCTGAAAAGGACCCACTTCAGGCATACATGCATAAATAAGGAAGTGGTTACAGATCAGCATTTTTGGAAAAACTCTCCTACCTTTTCTGGGAAAACAGCATTAGTATGTATCTCTCTGAAGTTCTGTACATTAACACATGCAGTATGAGAAATAAATAATAGGAGCAGTTAGAAGAAATAAACAAAGGAGGAATTAAAAGTTTATGTGCAGTTGCAGGGTTATAATGTCATTGGGATGTCACAAAGACACACATGAGTATCTCGCATGACTTGGAGTGGTGCAAAGAATGGATATAGGATCTTTACATCCCTTTCTTTCTAATCATGTCATTTCCTAGTGCCAGATAGTTCTTGTGATAGATCCTATGCCGTATCTGCAAAAATCATTATATGAGTTTCTCTTTTGCACATCAGTCTGGACAATCAGGATGGCCAAGCAGTAATAACACCAAACAGTGCATGTTCTCTCACCTTAAGAAGCCCCTCAAAGTGTTATTGTAGAACAGCTGTTCAGCATCTCAGTAATTGTAAGAAGGAAGTGGCAAAGATATGCAGTTCAGCATGCAACACAATCTCATTTACGTAGCTTACACAGATCCTAGGATTTGGGCTTGCTCATAAAATAGAAATTAGGGTCATGGCTACAGCTGCACATGGAAAGGAAATCAACATAGAATAGTTGTCTGCTGCCTGCCTAATTCTAAACAAAAGTAATTGGTGTAGCTCTAATGAAGGTGAGACATGGAAGAGGGAAGCCACTAGCTGAGAGACTAATGTCTCTAGCCACAGGAAATACCTGCTCAGGAATGTGTCTTAATATTTAAGGAGGTGATGAAAATCTTTGGTTTGCCATGCAGCAACTTTCCCACATTAAGGAAAAAGGAAATTCAAAAGGGCTCTGCCAGACTCTTCCAAATCCTGGGACACTCAAAAGTTTTCTGCCCGGCTTACCACAGTGGATATCAAGGAAAAGCACAAAGACCAATAAAAAAAGAATTGGTTGACTCCCAAACGTGTAACAAGGTGATCCACGACAACAGAGCTCTCCAGCCAGAAACAATGGGAATTCACTGTTCTACCAAGCAGCCAATGGAGCCAAAGGCCTTCTAAACAAAAGTAAAAAGAACCTCTGCTCTGTCTTAAAGGCATTTGGATTTTGATAATTTCTTTGCTAAACTTGGATCCTAACTGAGACGTTTGTAATAATAAAACAACTTGATGATTTAAAAAAAAGAGCAATCCTTGCTCATGGAATCACTTTCCTCTGCATTGTCTGAAAAGCATAATTCTTATCAGAAGTTGCTATGGAACTTTTGTAAGGTCCATATCATCTATTTTCTTCGTAGCCAAATAGAACAATAGAATCATAGAATGGTTTGGGTTGGAAGGGACCTTAAAGATCATTCAGTCCAACCATCCTGCCGTGGGCAGGGACATCTTGCACTAGATTAAGTTGCTCAGAGCCCCATCCAACCTGACCCTGAACACTTCCAATGATGGGGCATCCACAGCTTCTCTGGGCAACCTGTTCCAGTGCCTCACCACTGTCAGTGCAAAAGATGTATTCCTTATATCCAATGTAAATCTACCCTCTTTCAGCGTAAAGCCATCGCCCCTTGTCCTGTAACTACAGGCCGTGGTAAAAACTGTCTCTCCATCTTTCTTACAAGCTCCCTCGCTATATTGAAAGGCTGCAGTGAGGTCCACTCAGAGCCTTCTCTTCTCCAGCCTGAACGTCTCCAGCTCTCTCAGACATCCTACATAGGAGAGGCGTTCCAGTCCTCTAATCATTTTTGTGGTCCTCCTCTGGACCCACTCCAACAGGCCCGTGCCTCTCTTGTACTAAGGACCCAGAACTGAACACAGTACTCCAGGAGGGGTCTCATGAGAGCAGAAAAAAGGGACAGAATCACCTCCCTCGGCATGCTGGCCGCACTCCTTTTGATGCAGCACAGGATACGCTTGGCTTTCTGGCCTGCAAGTGCACATTGACAGCTCATATCTAATTTTTCATCCACCAGTACCCCCAAGTCCTTCTCTGCAGAGTTGCTCTCAATAAATTCATCACATAGTCTGTACTGATATTGGGGATTGCCTCAAAGCAGGTGCAAATGCCCAGTGTATTGCAACGCTGAGACCCCTCTGAGACCAAAATTGCAAGAAATCAAACCACCTGCCGCACAGTCACTAACTTGATAATGGTGTCTCGTGCTGAAGTACAGTGCTGTCCTTCAGCACAGGCACATTTCTGTAGAAAGTATGATCCCAGAGTTGTTGAAGTCCATGTTCCAGTAACAAGTAATGAACTACCAGTCACTGCTCAGCTCCTCTTCCTGATGCTGTGGCGAGTCAATTCACTTACACAGACAAACATGCCGGCCTCAGTTTGCAGGACATTCAGTGAACACAACCACTCTTTCATCACGAATAATAAGGTGCATTCAACATTAGTCAAGATATTTAATTTTTTATTAATAACTTTGAAACTTATTGATCTCTAGCAGTAAAGGGGATGGAAAAGAAATCTACCTTTGTATCATTTATTGTTTGCCTAAAAGATTAATAAAATGCTTTTTGAAAACCAAATGCAGGAAAGACTCAGATAGGTGTACCTGCTCATTCTGAGTCTGTTTCACACTCGCATCTGTGTACACACAGAGTAGCTACCCTTGTGGTACTGAAGTTCAAGTATATGCAGCCAGCTTGCAGTTTCATATACTTGAACTTCAGCTTTGCTGACTGAAAGATCAAAAGATTAAGAATAGATAGGAAAGATTGGATTCTGGATTAGAGAGGGGGAAAATCAAGTGTAGTATTGCTCCAATACAAAGAAGTGAACAGCTAATGAGAAAAGTGCTCAGAAGTTCAGAGACTTTCATTTGATGCTGTTTCCACCTCTCAGTCTAAAAATGGAATTTCCCCCTTCAGGACTAACAGTGTGCAAGGGAAACTCTCAGCAGAAATGAGTCAGATTCATTGCTTTCTCTGACCTTTTAATACTCTACAGGATGTGAAAATGCTCAATTTAAATAGTATTGACTATTTTCACAGGTGCCGAAGGCAGATTATCATTGCTTTTTTTCCTCACTACTGTGCTTTTTTCCTCCTATCCTGGTCTTTCCAGCACTCACAGCCCCTCCAGGACTCAGTTCTTTAGCAGCTTTGTAAATTTCCAGCTAGTATAACTAAAATAAATAAATAAATAATAAATACATTCATTTCACTCTACTGTGACCCCAGGGTGCATCTGGTCTGGAGAGAATAACTGCAAGTTAGGACAGATGCAAGAGACTTTGAGCATTCTTGATCCAAGAGGTCTA
>VXAL01006787.1:3169-20438 GCA_013399475.1 Chauna torquata | reverse complement strand
ATCCGCGGTGGTGGCGCTCAGCGGCTGGCTCGGCTGAAGACTGTGGGAAAGCTTTGGGGCACGTGTTCTGCTGGTACCCTGGTTTTTCTCGGGGTAGATCTCTTGTGGACGAGTATGGAGCATTTGGGCTCCTTCCTGGAGGGTGTTCCGGTTATAATCTTGCAGTATCAGCTCAGCTTCCAGGGTGAGAACTGGCCCAGGCTGGGGACACGTGAGGGTTGTTCGGCCAACTGATGCTGCAGCTTAAGTTGCAGGAGTGTTTCCAGTGTGGTGGTGGGGTTCTTTTTTTTCTCTTTTTTTTTTCTTCTTTTTTTCTCTCTGTCCTCTCCCCTCAGTCACGCACAGTTCCTTGACAGTTCTGCATAGGATAAGTAGGACGTGTATTTGATCTGTGCTTGCTTTGGCACGTGATGAGATGGTCTAATTAGTCAATCTGATTTCAAGATCAGGGAAAAGGCTGCTGTACAGGCTGTGTAAGAAGCAGCTATGCACAATGTTTGGAAGGGTTTTCTTTATATGTTAATAATCCTCTGCAGATCTGAACATTTTGATGCTTGTTACGGGATTTGGCTGTAACTACTAGGGTAGGCATATGAACTCTGGGCAGCATGTGCTCATCAGCTGGACTTCTTATGTCTGCAGCTAAGGAACTTACAGGAAGAATCTATGTCAAAGTAATAGTGAACTGGCTGTTTTGAAGGTGACAGTTTGTCACGTGTTCAGTAATAACTTCTTTACCTCCTAGTTCAGTGTTGAAGGTGAGGTAGTTCAAAGTCCTGTGTTACAGCTGCGTAGCACCTTCTGTGTGTAACTGTGTTTCCAGCTGACAGGTACCTGAAGCAAACTCTGTGGCTACTGGATCAGTTGCAAATGTTCTGGTATCTTTTAGTGGTGGTTCTGTCCAAATATTTACAAAACATTGTAGAAACAGTGCTTGAAAGTGATGGGTTCTTGAATGCAGGTTACAGGGGGAAAGCTTCACAGAGGAAAGTAGCATTAATTATTTTGTAAGTGCAGCACACATTCCCCCCACCTCTGCTGTTCCTGTAAGTACAGGTGGGTTTCTTGTTGTTTTGTTTTCTGTATACTGGAAATTAATTTTTATCCACTTTGTAGATTGGCTTGTGAAACTTTAGAGTAATAATCACGCCACAGGAATTCTAAGTATGTGCTGAATGTTATCAGTTTAAATGATCTATGTGTACATGTTTGAGTATGTAACATTGTTGAATTGAGTGGTAACACATTTCCATGACAGCCTGATAAATTATATCCTGTCCAGGTGGAATTCCGAATAAATCAGCTTGTCAAGGTGATGATACACGATTAAAAGTCTTATTACATAGTCTGTCTTTTTACACGTAGCTCCTGGCTGGAAGCAACTTGTTTCGCGGAAGTGAATCATCATTAAAGTTACAGTCTCAGTATATTCAATATTCTGTCAATTATATGTGCTGAGACCAAGTATCCACTCTCAGGCAAATACTTTCAACAACTTCATGTTTTAGGGAAAATAACTGCTTGAGGCAAAATGCTTCCAAGTACAACTGCTGTTCTTTTTCTATAGGGCAGGATTTTTTAAAATTATCTTTAAACTTTAGAACCTACTGAACCAAGTTTCAAAACAGAAATGATGTCTTAACCCTACTTGCTACCTTGTGTGGTTATAAATGTGTGCTGCTCCAAGCCTTTCTGCATGTTCTGAAACTGGGTTTGAATGAACAGCCTGCATCTTTTTAAAATAGGATGATTCCCAAAAAGGTACAGAAGACTCATACCATAGCCACATTCTTTCGAGCTTTGAGAGAGAGAAGTGTATGTGACAAGCAGAAAATCTTAGCTTGTCTGAAAGGGCAGGTGCGCCTGTCCCCACCCCCCACCCCCGTCAGAGTCTGGTCATGAGGAGCTATGTACCTTTCCTTCTCTCCTCTTTATTTCCTCCTAGTGATGGAAATGAGATCTGTCTCACTTCACGGCCCTGAAATGCAAGGCCTGACAGGTGAGCCTGGAAAGCAGTGGCCACAGTGGGCAGGCAGAAAACTGCTTTCGTTTCAGCAAAGCAAAACCTGGCAGAACAACTCTGTCACTCACTGACAGGAGGAAAAATGGGGAATTTAGTAAAGAGTGTAGCCGGTTCAGTGGCAAATAAAGCAGGTGGAAATGAGCTTCTTACAGAAGGGAGTCAGTAAAGAAAGTGACAAAAAACGAACAAACAGCTAGAGGTCAGACATTCAGAGAAGTTGATAGAAATGTTGAAAGCATTGGGAGGGGAAAAAAATCCATGAGTAGCGTAGCTTAAGTGAGTAAGTACATTGCAGGTGAAAGAAAAGATAGTTGCCATGTAAGTCCATCATCACAGAAAGATGTTAATGTTTAACAATCCAGGAGTGTTCAGTAAAATCTTGTGGTCTGTTGCATCATCTCTGGTCTTTTTTTTTTTTTCTTTCTTGAATATACAAGGGTAAAGTGCTGTTTTTCTTTACATAGAAGTATGGTTTTCAACAAATTCACTGAGCAGTTTTTTAAGCTTTGTGCCTGGTCGTTATGCATTAAACTTGCAAGAGATAATGGAATGGGTGGGAGATTCAGTAAGGTGCTTGTTTGTTGTGGTTACATACAAAGGACAAATGGCAAAGTGTGAATAACTGTGGACTTGTTAGTCTAACTTCCCAGGAAAAATGATAGAACAGCTGATTCAAGTAGTGGCGGAGACACAAATTAAATTAATGGCACACAACTGTATTTTGCAAGATTTCAGGCAGAGACTGTGAAAATAACTGCAGAGTTGTAATGCATCTGGGGTTCAGGAGGCTTTGAGAGGTAGAGGTAAGAATACTGACAGAGGTTGGGGCAGACAAACCCAAACTGGTAGCAGGCCATGCACCTGTGGTAGTGAGGTGACTGACTTTCACAAGAGATACCCAGGGGAGAGTCACTGTTGGCAGATGTCTTTGATTTCAAATGGGTTTTGTTTTTTTTAATTTTTTTTTTTTTTTTTAATTTAGGTAGTACAATCAGGCAGGTTTGGGGGCTTTGCCAGTGATGCTTATCTGAAAGCAAGGGAGATTGGGCGAGGTTACATTTTGTGGCAGATGCAGTTCAGTTCCCCATGTATGGATGATAAGAAATCACTGGCTTCCATCTTTAGTGCTGGCCTGGGTGAAGTTAACTGCTCAGCTCTCCTGCAGCAGACAAATGAGTTTCGGGGAGCTGGAACTGCATGTGGCCAAATGTGTGAACCTGGCAGCTGCCGTGTTCGTGTGAGAGCAAATGTGGGACTCAGCATACCATCAACGCAGTGGACAGATCTCTTGGTGAACTGGGATCCAGAAGAATAAGTTGAAGTCTTCCTGAGCAACTCTTTTTTTTTCTGGTGTTGTATGTAAATCCATTAATCTCCAAATGCTTGAAGAGAAAGTGTCTGTGTAAAAGGATACTTTGTGTGGTTTCTCACCTAAATACTTCTCAGCTTGGCTTTGGAGCTGAACAACTGGAACACTGTTCAGACAGCAACAGTATCACACTCCATTGCAGCAGTTCTTGGTATGTAAGAGCTGGGGTAGTAGTGTACTTGTCCTTTAAAAGATGATTGTTTCATAGTGAGCGGCATTTTGCCCTCCCTCTGTGCAGCAGTTCTGGAGATTGTGTGGAGAAGACACTGCAAGTTGCAAGATCCATTTCCCGAGGAGAGGGTATATGTGATCCTGCAGAAAGTAGCTCAGCTCTGCACAGTCAGAGCTTATCCAGTGGGAGAGGTTGTAAATGTTGTGTGGCAGCAGCAGGCAGGCAGGAAACTGTTTAAGGCAGCATAGCTGTTGACTTGATTTCCAAAGGTCTGAAGACAAGGGCTTTGTGTGAATTCTGCTCTTGTAATAGGAAGGAAAAACTTAGTTTCCATGGAATCCACCTCAGAAGTTCGTGGTGCAGAGATCTGGATGCTAAGCATGAGGGCTAAAGCTGTTTGCCTTGAAAGCTGTCCCCCTGTTATGCATGAAACAACTGCCTTTCTTACATTGCAATAGGCTCTGAAAATGCTGTTTGAGCTTTTCAGGTCTGACATAAAAGTACTTATGCTCCATGGAACAATACTAATATCTGTATATGATGAAAACCTTAGTAAACATTGAGAAGATGTTTGTCTTATTTTCCTATCTGGGGAGGTCTAAGTTGCATTTGATCTTGCAGGTGGGAAAAAGTCAAGTGCGTTTACCAGAATCTTGCAGCTGGTGCTTCAGGATGCACTGAGAAACATTTGGAAGATATCTAAGCAGTGTTAGGGTTGTCTGTAACCAAGTGTGTGCTTTATAGAGATCCTCTATTACTGATGGAGCTCTTGTCGTATTCCCATGTTTAGTGTGTTGCAGCAGGGTGTCAGGCTACTACTCTTTACAACCGGCCATGCTGTGAAACAATCTTGCTCTCTGCATGTGGTTCCTATTAACTTATAGCTCTGTCTTTGAACCAAAGGCCTGGAGAAGAAGATCCCAGTGGCTACTGGTCTTGTGAACGTGCATTAATGGCTTGGGCAAGGCCACGCATAAAGGCAGCAAGCTGTGTTTTTTCCATGCATCTCATGGTGCTGTAATATTAAGGGGCAGCTAGAAATGCATTCTTCCACATATGTCAGCCTCATGATCAAGGGACTATCTGTCTTATGAATGGTAAGATATTCAGTTATTACGTGAACCTGTGGAGTCCTAGTGACTTTAGGGCTGTTCCAAGTGATGTGGTAGGTTGTTCAGTTGCAAGTATGCCTGGCTTGTGCAGCGTGCTGCACAGCTGCGAACTGTCTCAGCTGTCTGGAAATCATCCAGATTATCAGACTCTCGGACAAAGAAAATGAAGCAGAAAAAGGCTACCAGAAGGGAGTTTGAAGTAGTCGGACACACGTAGATAGAAGGAGCGAGTGGTTGTCTTTTAAAAGAGTGTATCATGTATACCTTTACAGTAAATGGATCCAGAACACTGGAAGCGCCTTGGTTACTGGCTTCAAGCAAAAGACTGACTTGCCCATTCCAAACTCAGATATATTTATTGAGTCACTTACTGGCAGACTATAGCTGAACATGTTCCACATGGCGTCATTCTAAAAAAGGCTATTACTGCAGTACAAATGCCTGTAAGGGAGCTGGACAGGGTTGTGGACCTTTGTCCAGCTTCCACCCCCTTCCGTGCAACCCCTGTGTCTAATGTGTATGAACCATGGCCGCACCTGGCCCCCAATAAGCAGGAACACATTCGTGCAGCACTCTTTTATGTGTGCCCTCTCTTGCTTCACGGGAGAGCATGCAAGACCAAAATGTGTCTGTGCTGGGATGTTATCCCATGTCCAACATGTCCACAGTGCTGCTAAGGACAGAGGCTCTGAGCTGTCGTGTGCTTAATTTCTTTGCTCGTTGCGTGGTACAAAGTGCTTATTCATTTTGGACTGAGGGAGTGAGATACAGGATATTAAATATGAGGTTGAAAGTTCTAGGCAAAAGCTCGGAATACACACAATTGTTTTCTAAAACTGCTTGTGGTTGTCTTTCCTTGCATTGTCCAGCTGTAAGCTCTTTGATTTCATCTCTAGTCATGGACAGTTTAATCTCAATGTTGTGTCGCTGTCCTACTCCTGGACATTAGGAATTAGCATGTGCACTTTTCTGTCTCTTCGTTCTGTATTCTGAGTATCCTATGGCCTGAGAGGTGGCCAGTATTTGCCCTGGAGCAGACTTAGTCTGTGCTTGGTGCTTAATTTTTGTCTCACCAACTGCATTCGAAGTCACATTTTGAAATAGTTATCACAAGACATGAAATTGTCTTGTGGCACCAAGGGCTTAGCCTTTGATGCAGGAGATAGGATCATGGAATGGGTTAGGTTGGGAGGGACCTCTGGAGCACACCTGGTCCAGCAATGCCCCCTGTGCCCCCATCAGGCTCTGTCCTCTTTGTACCCTCCTTTCACGTATTTGTACACACTGAGATCGTCCCTGAGCCTTCTCTTCTCCAGGCTGAACAGTCCCAGCTCTCTCAGCCTTTCTTCACAGGAGTGATGCTCCAGTCCCTTCAGCATCTTTGCGGCCCTTCATTGGACTCTCTCCAATACGTCCATGTCTCTCTTGTACTGGGGAGCCCAGAACTGGACATAGGACTCAGGTGCGGCCTCACACGTGCTGAGGAGAGAGGAGGGGATCCTCCCTTGATCTGCTGCCAGTACTTTGCCTAACACTGCCCAGGACACCACCAGCCTTCTTTGTGGAAAGGGCACTTTGCTGGTTGGTGTTCAACTTGGTGACCACCAGGACCCCCCAACCCTTCTCTGCCTGGCTCCTTTCCAGCTGGGTGGCCCCTTGCTCGTGCTGGCGCCTGGGGTTGTTCCTCCCCAGGTGCAGGACTGTGCACTTCTCCTTGTTGAACTTCATGTCACTCCTGGCAGCCCGTTGCTCCAGCCAGTCCAGGTCCCTCTGCGTGGCAGCATAACCTTCTGGCTAATCAGCCACTCTTCCTAGTTTTGTCATCAGCAAACTTGCTGAGGGTACAATGCCCCATCGGCCATACCACTAATGAAGACGTTAAACGTGACCGGACCCAGCACTGACCCCTGGGGTGCTCTGCTAGTTGCTGACCTCCAGCCCGACTTTGTGCCGCTGATCACCATCCTCTGGGTTTGGCCATTCAGCCAGTTTTCGATGCAGCTCACGGTCTGCCCATCCAGCCCATACTTCATCAGCTTCCTCACAAGAATCTTGTGAGACACAGTGTCTAAGGCCTTACTGAAGTCTAGGCAGACAATATCCGCTGCTGTCCCCTCATCTACCAGGGCAGTCATTTTGACTTCTTGACCATAGTTTTCAGTTCTAGCTGGAAAACAAAAACAAAAACACAACAGAACCTCTCATAGCTGCTGTGGCATGCTAGTACTTGGGATGCTTTCCATTCCATCCTCCGGATGGGGGCCGGATTAAAGTGAGCTTGTTAGTCTTTAACTGTTTAAAAAATAGCTGTGGTCTGTTTGTCATGGATGAACAATACCTGCAGAACTGCTTTGTTTTCTGTAGCTGAATTCTGTACTTTGATGTTGAACGATAATGCTTGAATTCTTGTATTTTTTCCATGTGACTTCGCAAAAAATACTAGATACTGGGTTGCCAGTGACTGCAGTCCCCAAATTATCAAAGTATTTCACAGGCTTCGTATGTGGGAGTGATAGTGACCACTGATACACTTCAGCCACTTACAACGGTTATTTAGGACTGTGGACTAAAGGCTGCTAAGGAGCTACAGGAGGAATGTGTGTGAAAGATTATCACCCTCCTGGAATTCAGATCTCTGCTCTTCTGAAATGTTTCGAGATCTATTTTGATCTTGCATGGTTTAAAAAAAATATATAGTCTAATCTTCAAAGAAGAGTCACAACAGTTTGCCAAATGTAGTTTTAAATATCAGCATGCACTGTCTGAATGAGATACCAATGGCCCAGAGCTGTGCTACATACTCAATGGGTAGTTTCTGTGCATGAGCCTTGTAGAGATTGTTGGATTGTAGCTTGGTAACTGAAACTGCAGAGGAAGTTTGTTATGGAAGATGTTACACCTCAACAGATTTTCTTCAGGCAGTCTGAGAGTGGTCTCTTTCTTTAAAGAAAGTCCTACCAGTTCAGATACAACCTTTATTCATTAGTTTTGACCAATATTGTTCCAGCAAACAGATTTTTGTCCTATCTTCTATGTAATTCTGCCTGCGGTGGGTGTAGAAAGGAGTAAATACTTGGTTAGTGTTAAACTGACTGGGATGATGTCCTGCCAGTCAGGGAGGGAGCATTGGTCCAGCTTGCTGTGCCCAGTGTCATCTGTGACTAATTTATTTCTATTTCAGATTAGAGAGACATTCTTTTGTCTCAATCTCCAGTGCTCCTCTCTTGTCTCCCATCCCCTGACACGTCTATGTTAAAGAAGTAAGCTGGTCAGCCACAGTACTTGACATGATAGCCCAGCCAGAAATCTGTTGGAGATATCGAAGAATGAAGGCCCTCTGCAGTCAGTATAAAACTTGAAATTCGTTTGAGAAGCTTTGCTGTGGCTGACAGACAAGCATCTCTGGTAAAAGCAATGCAAGTTTACTGAGATTGCAGCAGCTGTGAAGAAGGTGAGCTGGGTGATTCGCTAAATCCTGGAAGAAATTTTCCTACTGGGAGGATGAGACAAATGACTCAAAGGTGGATAAGAGTCAGAAGGTACGACGTGGGAGAAACTATGAACTGCCAAATGCTCCCAGATTGTGGTAGAAAGGTTGAGAGCTACCCGGAGTGTTTACTGCATTCTGTCTTGGGAAGAGCAAGCTGTTCCTGAGGCATTAGACAAATGCTTTTCGTTTTTCTGCCCACACTCTTGTCATGAAGCTCATACAGGGAAAGTTCCAGTGGGGGACTCAGAGAGAGGTCTTTGGATTGGGGGCTGCAGCTCCTGACTGCTGTGTGTAACACCATGCTCTGCAAGTCAGTGGGTAACTGATTTGGCCTGTTTGTTGTTGTGGTGCTAAGTGTATTGAAAGGTAAATGGATGAGTCTCATAGTCTGGGTTCACTGAAGTGCACAGGTGTTGCTGAAAGGTGTCCAGCTGGCTTTAAGGATGATGGAAAGTATTGGAGGGTAAATGGGCACTGCTGAGTTGGACTTGCTGTCACCATACTGTTGAACAACAAGGGTTCTTTGGATGCCAAACAATGAAATGATATGTATATCATTTATTGTATATCAAGGCTGAGAGACCTTTTTGCTCACTAGTAAATTCTGTCACCTGGTATTTTGACTCAGAGAACTAAATATGTTGCATTTGGGTGCATTGACGTGAAATGAAACATTCTCCATATTTGAACGGAACAGTGTGATCCTGTTCCATAAAGAGGAACTGGACAGCACATGTTACGCTGTGAGTGGGCACACTTGGTAGCTTATATTAACTGCTTTTGTCCTGAATTGTGTAAGTCACTTACCCTTGCCAGTATAGGTCATTAGAGGGTCTCACCACACATACCTTTGAGTGTGCTTGGTAGTACGTGCATCTGCTAAATGGTGAAGTCATTTTAACTGCTGCTTAGGCATGGGGAACAAGACCACAATCTGTAGCATAGAGGAAGGAGACATCAAATCCAGGTGGAATTTGAAGTTGAGCCCTGAGCTATGATGTAGGGACAGTGACTCATCAGGGCGTGAGGTTCATCTTAGGATTGCTTTTCTGTGGTCTTCTGTGGACTGAGTTCTGTGCTCTAATGTCTGTTTACTCCATGAAACGGGCTTAAGTAAAGCTGAACACCAGGCAGGAGACTGGGGAGTGACTTTCCACCCAGTGTAACGCAACTCAGTGAGCCCTGAGGTGTGCAGGGGAACAAGCTAGTAATGCAGAGTTCGCCACCATCATTGCTGTATTGGGAAAATTGTGGGGGGCATGATTGTTCATTCTTTGGTACAAAGTATGGAGAAGCTTTGTGCTAATAAGCAGCTGCTGCTGGCTTGATGTATTCAGGTTGTTGTGCAGGTCATCTGCCTGTAGTATAGCATTGTAGGGTGGCTCTTACAGCTGGAAAGTCTGCTCAGGGGCTCCTGCCACTCTGAAGTTAGAGCACCTAGTGTGTTGGAGGAGTCCACGTGCTCCTGATGCTGAAGGAAAGGTGGAAAGGGACAGGGACTGTTTGTGGTGACCCCTGGAGGCAAGATTGAAACACCTTGTCTTCAGAAGGGGCTAGCTATGTGCAGACTACCATCCAGAACAGCACAGCAAGATGCTGGCTGTGTTTCTCCTGGCAAGGTGATGGCCTGGAGCTACACATCTGGGCTTCTGTGAGATGGCAGGAGGGCACACCTCTTCCTCTCTGGTGCAGAAAGAGGAGCCATGTGGTGCCACTGCAGCTCAGCAAGTTAGAAACCTATCTCTGAGAGGTCAGGTGGGCTGTAGGAGTGTCCCTGGAAGGATATCACTGCGTGCAGCAGCCTTCCAGGTCCTAGTACTGGCATGCCCTTTACAAGCTTGCCTTATGTGTTTCACAGTTAGTTTGCTCCTTACTGGTTCTGCGTAAATTCACCACTTAATCTTCCTATCTGGTGAGTGCTGTGAGGATGTATGCTGAAAAAGCCAAGTGGGGGAAAGAGGGAAGAAATTCATTGCTGTTATATGCCTTTGCTGATGTGATGACTTTGACCTGATTCCAGCAGCTCACAGTGCATGGGGACAGAAGAGAAAGCTGCATGCTGCAGATACAGTTCATACTCTTCCAATCTCTGTAGATTTTTGTGTCAGATAGAGCAGCCCTGAAGCATTCCCTGTAAATGTTCGACTTTCCTCTGTGACCAAGCATTAGCTTACCACAAATATTAGAGGAATGAATAATATTACTAGTAGTTGTGGGATGTGTCCCAGTGGTTACACTTCTGCCATTGTGTTTTTATGTCAAACCAACAATTCTAATTAAAGTCTTCAGACTGATAAAGCTAGTAAATGTAGGAGGCAAGGAGGAGGTACGCTTCTCAAAAGGTAGTAACACAGTCTGCATAAGGCTAAATGTAGCTATGAAATAATGAAAGAAAAAAATAGCTGCCTAAAAATTAATGCAGTATTGGAGTTTGCATGGAGAGCAAAAGAAGGCAGGTGAAAAGAGACAAAATGCCAGCAGCAGATTTATTGCTTTACAAGTTCCAGCTTCAAATATAAGTGAAAAATACATGGTGGATACCATGTATTGCTTGTTGAAGGACTTTTCTAAATTGAATGAGTGCAGAGCAGAGATCAGGGCAGATGTCCAGAGCAGTCCATCAGTGTAGCACTTGCATGTCTTCCATCTTCATGGGAACTGTAATACCTGTGAATGGAATCCAAATACATACTTAGTAACATCCTGTGCTGTACATGTCTTCTGTCTGATCTCAGCCTGTTGCTGGAGTCTACCAATTACACTCATCTTCTTCGTTCATTTTGCCTCAAATGTGGGTTTTCCTGTTACATGTGTTGAAATAATGTGTAATGTTTTAGTATTTATATAATAGGTATGTACATACATATAAATATATGGCATATGTATTATATAGCTATAATTATTACATGTTATTTTATATACATAAACATGCATATTGCTTAGAAGGAGGTTGTGGAACTATGGAGTGTTTCAAAATTTGTGAGGGCAAGATCGTGAACAACATGGTCTAGTTTTCACATGACCCCTGCTTTGAGCAGGAGAGTGACATCTCTGAAGACAATTAAATCACAGAACCGAACTCTTTGGTTTTGTTTCTTTTTTTAAGTTTAGTGTTCAAAAACTGACCTGAAGCCTGAGTGCTGCCGACAGACCTCTGTAATGTTAATATAGGGCATTCCTGTAAGGACAGTAGTGCAGGATCTAAGGTACAGCTCCTCAAGCTGGCGTGTTTTTCCCGTTCTGCGGCGAAATCTTTGCCATAGGTGAATGTGGATTTAGTCTGACTTTGGTCTCTGAAGTGTACAAGCATACCTTCTTCTGCAAAAGCGTAAAGGAATGAGTAGGGCTTTGTTCAGATCAGGTGCATGTGTATACAGTTGGGCATGGCTGGGTGAGTCAATAGGAGAGAATGGTATTGTGAGGACGCTAAAGCAGGGCTTTAGTGGTGCTGATCAGCAAGAAGGAAAGAATTGTGCTTGCTTCTACAGATTGTCCTCTGAGTTTTCAAGTGGGTGTGTGCAGGAGCTGCACTAGTTCAGTCTGCATGTTAACACTGAAGTACTGAAACACCAAGCATGCACACAGGTAACAGCATTGCACAACTCTGTTTCTACATTTGGGCCACCATAAATGCAGCTTCCTTACTCTTGTGTGACAGCACAGATATTGTCTGCAGCCTTCCCTTAAACTGCTCAGATAAAGAAAGAGGTCTGCATTACAGTTATTTATGCATCCAGCTTAAGGAAGACTTGCAAGCAAAGTGTTAGCATTAGGGTTACTCGAATGTAATGTATATGTGGAAGGGGAAACCTTCTATAGACAGAATAACGTTAGGCAGTTCCTTGTGATTTAAAGGGCCTTTAAATGAGAAGGCAGACACCTAAGTTCCCCACGCATGTTCTCACTGTAAATGGCTTTTAGCCTGGTTAATGAGGAGGAAGGTCTAGAAAGGAAAAAAGTGAATCTGTTTTATTAACAGTCAAGTTGTCTAGTAAACTTCTGGTTTACGATCTGATCTTGTTGTGGTGGCCAGCTTGCCATTGTATTTACTTGTATCACTGAAGAAATGCCTATTATATATCTTTTCAAGGTCTTTTGCTCCCCAGGTTCACTGACACTATGGAGGGGAGAAACTTGTGTCTCTAAACATCTTTGTGTATGTCCTTGCCTAGCAGCAGCAGGTTTTGGTGCCTGGTTCCCAGACATTTATGCAGAGCTGTGGTCAGCACTGCCCCATGGCAAAGGATACAGCTTGACTTTTCTTCCCTTTGCTGCCCTGTGTCAATGTGATTGTATCCCATCACTGAGAGTATGCCAGACACTGTTGTCAAAGCGGCGGAAGTAATATGAGACCTGACAGTAGAAACAGCATATGATGGATTCTGGCGATAGATAGGAAAGAGACTGCAATCCAGATCTTCCTGAATATGTCAGTGTTTCCATCAACGCTATGGTAAAACAGTCCATTAACATGGAAATGGATATAAGGTTTAATTTTGGAGCAGTTGTGCATCATGCATGAAGTGTGGAAAGTTTTTGTACAAAACATTCTGCTAACAGCAGTCCATGAGATACAATTATTTTTTGTAGGATTTTTTTTTTCTTTTAAAGTGTTATTCCAAAAGGAGCAACACTTGTTAACTGCCTTGTCTGTCCATCTTTCTGTAACTTTTTGATTTATTGGCAGATGCTGGACAGTGTATTTTCAGATTTAAAGTAGCTGAGTGGATGACTCAAGGGAGGAGTCTTTCCCAGCTGGAAGCAAAGCAGGTAGAACTCTCTTTTTTAACCTTTCAGCAGCAGCTTTTGGGCCTTTGTTGCCGTGTATGAAGTAGGGACATACATGAAATAGGGACACACGTGGGATATGGGCAACCTGATCTAGTGGGTTGCATTCCTGCCCATGGCAGGGGGGTTGGAACTAGATGGTTTTTAAGGTCCCTTCCAACCCAAGCCATTCTGTGGTTCTGTATCAGGGAACTGCAGTTACTGCCTGGGCAACCAAGGGCGTACAGGGAGATAGGGAGGCAAGAAGACAGGAAACTGTTGTTTGTCTCGTCTCGTTAGCAGTTAGGTTCTGTCAGGGTGAGGTGTAGGGGTGTAGGCTAATGCATTTACTTGAGATTTGGAAACTGCAAAGAGCAGTCTTCTGTTACAACAAAGGCATATGTATGGGTGAGTAGCTCTTGAAATGCTGTTATTAAACACTGTTTTTTTTTTTTTTAATGCTTCACTACCAGTCTACTCTGTCACAGAAATTTAGGAGCTACCTTTTTGATTTTGTGCTTTAGTTACATTTGAGACAACGAATGTGTTCCCTTGTGGAAATCAAAGCTATGAATGAGGCTTGTGGCTTCTTTCAGGGGCAGAGCTGATACAGGTCTTTCCAACACACAAGTTGAGAAGTAAAGGCTCGGTACACAGCACCATCTGTGGAGTAGTCCTCTAGTATCGTGACCTAAATTTCTGATTCCTCAGTGAGATATTCAAATCTTCCTTTTACTGTTCCTAATCTAATGCCACTAGGATGATGGAGATCCACCTGCTGGCCCTTGTGGGAATGCAGCCATGCAAAGTTTAGTGTATTTGCAGGTTTTCCAAGTCTGTGAACTTTATTTTGAAAAAAGGCAGTACTGAAGCGATGGGGAGGATTACCTGAATGTGTTCTTGAATTCAGTGCTTCATGGAAGAAAGCAGAAGCACAAGTTTTCGTTAGTTTGGAAAACAAATCTGGATGAAACTTGGCAGTCTTCTTGTATGCAGGCTGAACTTCATCCAGATTTCATCATCAGAGACCTTTCTGATGTGTAGTTGCCTGAGCGTTATATGAAAGTATTATTTTTTAGGAAATATCTGCCCAGGACATGTTTGGGATGTGAGACCTAGAGGTCCCTTGGAGACAAGGAGAGAAATTTAATTATGTCAGAAGTTTCACAGGGTTGTGAAAAGAAACATACAAAAACCAAAACAACACGTAATATAAAGTGTTTTGTGACTAAATTTTTGGAGAGGATGAAGAATTTTCATTACATTGTGTTGTGTGTTAACTGTGCTGTTCTCTGACACAACTTCAGAGCACTCATCTTTAAACGAGAGCTCCTTTTGTATCTCTGCTGGCAGCTGCATGTTCTTGTCTGTGATATTGGTGGACTTAATTGCCGGTCTCAAAAGCTGGGAAAGCAGGGCTAAGCAGTCTGTCATTTTTCTGGGGGGAGATATAATTACAAAATAATAATGAATCTCTACCCAAAAGGGTATCTCATAATAAGTCTCCCAAAGGTTTGGCTAGCAGGAGAGGTCTTTTGTTTTTTTGATGAGTACTATTTATCATAATTCCTCTTGGATTCTTCCAGAATAGCATGTACTTAATTTGGATAGCTACTATTAGTGGCAAGTCAATTAACAGACAGCTCTGTGCTGAAGATGCTGTTTCAAGGGTAACTTTTTTGTATCTCCTTTCAGTTGAGAGAATGATTATGCTTCAGTGTGGTAAGTTCTTGGTTTTTGTTGTTATTACTTTTTTTTAATTTTGTTTTCTTTTGCTTGTTCCCTTTAGAATTGTGTTTTTAGTGAGATACAGATACCCACAAAATAATACATTTAGGCTTGTTCTTTGTTTTCTTCCTGTGGCTTTATATGCAAGTCATACTTTTGCATATGCAAAAACTCATTTAAACTTGTATGTAACATAGTAACATATGTAGGTCTTAAATAATGTTTTTAAGACGGTAGAGGAACAAAGATACTGATGCTTGCACCTTATTTAATACATACTAGAGGGGTAAAACTGAATTTCAGCTTGTACTTAATTTTCTGAGTTTTTCTTAAAAAAAAAAAAAAAATCTTGTATTTACTAGTGGGCTTCTTAGCTGATGTTATTGCTTTGAATTTGTCAGCTTACCTGGTAATTGAGGCATGGTCATTTTCTTTTGCCTTTGAGTTTTACCAGACTACCTGGTTAGGAGAACTCCTGAGAGTGTTCCCTAAATCCTTGGTGATGTCTCTGATCTAGGAAGGTCAAATACATGTTTCACTTAACTTTATATCAGTGCACTTCTATTTATGTTCTAGAGTTTCTTTTGCTTGAAGTTAGTCATAGCTTGGGTGTTACTAGATCTACATGATAGAAAACAATATTGTATGTTTGTTTTTTCATCTCTTTCTGTTGAGGAGCTCTTTAACAGATCTTGAAGTTGCTTCATGTGATTGATATTTGCTTATTCTACTTTTTGATTTTTCTAAGATGTTATTGGCTGTGGTTCTGAATTTTGTCTGTAAATTGTCCGTGGTTTTCTTTCCTTTTATGCCATTCTTCCAAAGGCAAGACTGATTCGTTTTCATTGGAAAGAAAGCTTAATGCAATCAGATAAGTGCATGTAGATGGATTACGGTGCAAGAGTGTTTAGTGGAAAAGTAGTTTACTCCATTTGAATGATTGAAAGCAAAACTACTGGCCTGTGCGAAAAAAAAACAAAGAAGAGTGAATTATGTGAGTGTATGTGATATACCTCTTTAGTTTGCCCACTACTCAGTAATTGATAGGATTATTCAAGCCAAATCCTGATAAGGTTTCTGAAACAGCAGTCTAAAAGGCTTCAGTGTTGAAGCCTGTCCACTGCCTGGTATCTGGAACACAGGCTTCACGGACCACTTAATGATAGTCTTCGTGCAGTCACATAATGCAGCCCAATTTTCCTCTGTTGTGCTTATGCTGTTAAAATGCATGGTCTTTCTTTTTGGTGGCGGAGGGGCCAGACCCCAGTGTCTCAGAGTCCAAGCTGTTATACTCCAAACAGTATTTCCATTTTAAAGACAAAGATGGCTTACTGGGTTACATTTGAATTTCAGCAGAGATCCTGAATTTGTAGTAGTAAAATATGCCTCCTAATACAAGGAGCTGCCTCTGTGTCTTCAGAAAGATGAGGACATACAGGTGCTCAGAGCAAGCACACCAGGAAAACTTGATTAGACTTTCCAACCACTGAGACAGTAACTGTTCTGCTGAAGCTGGTGTTTCAGGAAAACAAGCAAGTGTTGAGACAGATGAATACCTGCAAAGTGAGTCGCATGCTTCGGGATCAGTTGCTGTGAGCTGTGTGCAGAAATGCTTCTACCTGTTCTGCAGGGCGGAGGAATGGTTTTATTGAAGGTTTTAGGTTTTTAAATATTTTTTTCTATGTACTTTGGCATAAAGGTGAGGTAAAAAGTTCTTGCTTTAGCTCTAGTGAATGAAGTGGCAGATGGTGATGGCTGTGTGACTTGGGGGTGGATGAACTGGCGTGCAGCAGGTTTGGAAAGTCAGCTGGCTTCCAACGCACAGTGAAGGCTAGCCTCTCCTCTGTCATATAAGGTTGTTGATAAACATACTTTGCTACCTCCTTTTTAACTGCTGTAAACATTGGTGTTGGGGATGCAAGAACAGGGCTACTCCATGGAGAGGAGCAAGCCAGGAATAGAGGGTGACCCTGGCACAGGCCGGGCTGGTGGCAGTGACAGATTCCATCCACTGTCTGCTGAACAGCAGACACAGGAAGGCATCATATCAGGTCCTGGGTATGTCCGGAATGTCTAGCTGGGCAGGGCTGGAGGTAGGAGTACCTACAACACCACTCAGGAGAGGACCAAGGCCTCGTCCTGAGCTGGAATGGAGCTGTGAGCACAGTGCGTGGATAGAGGACTCGGGTGAGGCTGGTCAGGGGTATGAAGGCTGGCCACCCAAACTGGTACACTCAGGGTACCAGCAGTTGCGATTTTGCTCCCCTCTCCCTTAGTACTTCATAACCCCTCTGTTTGATTATCCCATGTCTTGTTTCGACAGGTGAAACCCCTGGGAGAAGTGGCACCTTTCCCTCCACCTTTCCCTCTACTGAAGTAGGGTCAGTGTGAGCATGCTGCAGGGCACAATGTGGTGGACTAGCAAGACAGACATGTACTGGGTCCAGCCGGGATGGAGTTAACCTTCCCCACAGCAGCCCACACAGCGCTGTGCTCTGCACTTGCAGCTAGAGCAGCACTGGTATCACACCCATGTCTTGTCCACTGCCCAGCAGCGCTGGCACAGCACCCAGACTCCAAACCCCCCAAACCCAGTGGGCTGGGGGTG
>VXAL01006786.1:0-54719 GCA_013399475.1 Chauna torquata | reverse complement strand
TCCTTGAGGAACAGTGGCTGGTCAGAGTTCAAAGAAATCAATATGGTTGATGTATTTATGACATTATTAACTCCATTTAAGAGTATCTGAATGGAGCAAAGTTAAACGAGAAACCAGAATGTAGATTTGAACAGTTCTGAAGAGAGTACAGTTATAAATTTTGTTTCAACTTCTAACTTGCTTACAAAGAAGAACATATGTTAAATGCACAGTTGCTACAATGGAAAATAACATCTGAGAAAGAACAATGCTAAAAAAATGGGTGAGGGAAAAATTTTTGATTAAGAATAAGCATCCTATTTTCTGCCGGATGGAAAGGATTGTGGGTGGTGGGTAGAAGAATTATGTTGCATTAAATCCTTCCAAAGACTTGGGCTCCCATCAGCAAGTGGTTTTCCATGAGTCTCACAAAAAAACAGTTTTTGGTGAGTGGCAGGGAAAGAATCCTTTTGGCTGTGGTTGCTTATCTGTTCTTTCATATACAATAACATGTTCCTGTACTTGGTGAGAGCAAGGGTGATGAAAAAATAGTTCCAAAATGAAGAAGGCGATAATTGAGCTGAAAAACTTCTGAATGAATGGTTGTTTCTGTTGGCTCTCACAGTACTCGGAGAAATGGCTAGGGATGAGGTGAAGCCACCAATTTCCTCATTGATGGCTCGGTGTTCATGCTGCAGAAGATGCTTGCACTGCATTGCCTGTTATGCATGCTGCTCTGTGGTGCAGGACACTGCTTCGTTTTTCCCTGCATGATTTCTTGTGAAAACATAAAACACTTGAGGCTGTTTGTTACATGGCAAGAACCATTGTACTAAGGAAAATGAACATGCTGAAAGGAAATGACAAAATGTTTAGATTACAAGGTTACATTTCTTCAATGAGTATAACTGAGAAGAACAAATAATGACTAATATTGAGGTAGTCTGCAACAACCATTCGTACATGTATAATCACTTGGTTAAAAAGCATAAATTTATTTTTTGCAGGTGTGAATTTATTAACCTTTAATTTATGAAGGAACACAGATTTGTTTTACAGTCATTTTTAGAATCAAACTTCCTTTTCTGTTTCTGCTTTTCTTAATTGACACTAAAGAATGCTGTTACAGATGGCTTCAACAAAATACAGGACTTTTATAGAAAGCAAGCTCAAGATAAATACCTGATAGGCTGTATCTATGTGTTCTGCCTTTGCCTCTGTGAGAGGAAAAGGAAGAAAGACTCTTCCTGTCTCATCTACTGCAGTTACCATGTATAGCTTCACCTCCTTTATCATTCAGATCGGTCACTCAGGAGCTCCACACCATCCTTCTCTAAATAGAAGGAAAGAACACATTTCCCCTCGCCTTCCTTCCCTTCCATAAAAGGCAGAAATCCCAATAAGCTTCATTTACACAGTTCTTTATTCTGTTAAACACAGCTGACAGCGTTTCTCTCTGGCTGCCAGACCAAATCAGGAGATTCTTTGCATTGTCTCAGGTGTGTGCCTCTGAACAGCTGACCTTTACATGGCTTGACAGAGCTGGTCCGAGAAGAGCTCCGAGAGCCAATGCATCGTTGGCTTACACATAGGCAGTGTTCTATCTTTTCCACAGTGCCATAAAATGTCTGTAGAGAGAACAATCCAGAATCCAGAAAAAAAATTAAATTAGTAAATAATACCTAAAAATAGAAAGCTCTGTAAAGCTCACAATGTATTTCATTTTTTCCTGCCATTTTAAGCTATTTAGAAACAATTCTCTTCCTGCTTTGAATGGAGTTAATTTTATCACAGCTGTTTATTTTTATTTTAACAGCTTTAGTTTACACAGCCCTTTATCATCTCTAAATATCTTTCTGGTTTAGAATCTTGGTTTGATGCCAGCGCAGCTCTGAGGACGTTGGTGAATTAAGTCTGATGTTGTGGTCTCTTTTTAATCCCTGTTTGAGCTAATCTGTTTTGGTACATTTCAGAATGTTGCTCTCAAAAGATCTGTAACTGGCATAACAGAAGTGTGGTATGTTTGAAATGCCTTGAGAAAACTAATATTTCTTATATACCCATACAGGAAAAATGTGTGAAGTGTGAAATTCCTCCAGACAGTGTTGTGAGAATTTAATCTTCATGAATATTAAATTATCTTGCATTTGTAGGGAGCATGAAGCAACAGAGGATCTTAGAGCTCTGGATGTTTTTAAATAGCCATATACCAGGAGTTCCATATCTGGTCCCAAGCAAAAGTTGGGAGCAGTTGACTCCTGGGAATTTTAACTCCTTGCTGCTGATGCAGCCCTTGTTCAGGTTTTAGGAAGCTTATTATAAAAGCACACCTAACACTCAGATTTGAGCTCTGCCTTGTGGTGCTACAGATGATTTGGCAACAATAAATCAAAGTATCTTGGCTTATAGAGCCAGAAATGGGAAGTGACACCCTAAAAAGCCTTGTGTCCTTCCTGAGAAATTATAAGGATCTGAAAAAGTTTCATACTGCTAGGACTGGTAGGATAGTAGGCACTTTGGTAAGCACCCAGTTGCTGTCATATTCTTAGCTTGTCAGCTATCCAAATGCTGACAGAGGGTTGACAGATTTCTAGAAAATTTGCTGTTTAAATTAAAAGAGGCCTGACTAATGTAGCTTTTATCCTGTCCTGGATATATCTGAAGTATTTAATAACTAGACTTAAAAAACAAAAAATGTGTTCAGTGTTTCTGAAGGTAGTAGTTTGATGAGCTGCTGGCTTTATCTTTTTGCTTACGTTCATAGCTCTGCTGTAGCTGCTCCAGTCAGTGTGGCTGCACTGGTCGTCGGTAGCAGACGACTGTGCCGGCTGAAATGTGCTCCAAGTTTTAATGCCCATTTAGCAACCTGACCTCCCTGCTAATTGTAGCTCTTCTTGCAGAAAATTCCATATTTAAAATTCCTAATCTGCTGGTCTATGTCACTAAGGTTCCTGCTTAGTTCCCAGCTGTGTCCATGGGCTGCATTTCTCTTTCGGGAAAACTGTCTACCCAGCTCTGTTCTCCTTCTAAACTGTTTGCAATAGTGGTGAAAAAAGCCATGCAAAGCTGAAGGAAGAAAGGAGGGTGTTGGAGTCAGTGGGAAGAGGGTCAATTTTCTGGTTTGGGGAGGAGGGATAACCTCAACCATCCCTTCCCTATGTAGGCAGGATTAGGGAAGCCAGGATTGCTCCACTCATAGTAGGAAAAGAGGCTAGTAGGATTATAGAAGAACTGGTTTGAGTAGCTGCTTCTACTAGTCTCTCAGACGAGAGGCAGCCCTAGAGTGAAGAGTCATTCCTGGGTCCCAGATTTTTTGTTTCAAGAGACTGGAAGGGGGTCTGTATTGTGGAATATAAACAAATAGCATCATCTTTAGAAAGCAAGAAAAGCTCTTGGATCACTCTGATTTCAGTTTTGCTCATCTCTCCACATTGGAAGAATAGGGGCAACCTATTAGAGGAAAATGCTTAATAAAATAGAATCACAGAGGCTTACACATCTCAGGTTGAACTTGGGATA
Organism: Chauna torquata; assembly: GCA_013399475.1. Lineage (NCBI taxonomy): Eukaryota > Metazoa > Chordata > Aves > Anseriformes > Anhimidae > Chauna > Chauna torquata. The sequence goes on along the minus strand of VXAL01006786.1, from coordinate 51,221 downwards.
TGATTGCAAAAAGTGTATTCCTTGGTTTCAGTCAGAATGTGGAATAGCACCTTATTTTAGTCTCCACCCTTGCAACTTTGTAGGAAAACTTCTTTGTGAGGAAAGAGTAGAAATCCAAATACATGTTAAATATATATAGACATATATTTATTTATTGCGGTAAACAACCCAATGAAAAAGTAAGTGAGAGGAGAGTATTTGTCATGCAAGGGTGGACAGAGTATTGCAGATTCTTGCTTGCAAGTCCGCTATTTGTACAAATCAAAGATATATATCTCAGGTACCTTGGGAAGAATTAAGATAGAGTCCCCTCAGCAGGTCTTTAAGAGTAAGAACATGTTAGATTATTTTCTGCATTGTTGTTTCTTAATGTCACTGTGCAGGTGTTCATTTTATCCAATTTATTCTCAATTTCTACTGCATATAGCCTTTCTTTGCTTCTGCCTCTGTCCCTCAGCCACAAAGTGGTAAGAGCTAGAGCACACTAGTTCTTGAAAAAGCCAGGGCCTTTATTCTCATTTATTTATTTATTTATTTAAGTCCAAGGGGCTCCTCAGTTTGTGTCAATAAAAAAATAATAGATTATGTCATTTTCCCAGTTCATCAGGAAGAATTATTTTAACTTTGAAGAAGCTCTGTCAGGTTGGCCTCAAATGCAGTTTAGTTTGGATAGGCATCACTTCAGTCCATTCTGTCCTCATTAAAAATATTTTGCTGTTATTTGCTATGTAACTTTTATTATCAGGACTGTGTACTGAGACAAAGCTCTGTGGCAGCATTGAGAATGAAATGACTCTTGGATTATCATCAAGCACAGATGGGCAATGCTAGGGAAGTCTGTTGTAAGCCTGAGGTGAGGCTTCTCATACAAGATGTGTTGTCTCATCTTAGAAGAATGGTAATAGAAGATGAAGATGCCATAATGAAACACAAGTGATGACCCAGAAATAAAAGCCTAATTCTCTTTGAGCCCCTTGAGGTTTCTGATCTCTTTCATGCAGGCTTCAAAGAACTGAAAGTCCATGACACCTGTTGAGTAATTCTCATAATTACTTCCATATTTTATTTCCATCCAGTGGCCAAGGTCAGGTCTAGGTGTATGTCCTCTTCTCCCACAATTAGTGATGCAGAAAACCTATTTAAATTATTTATTTTAAAGATAAGTTTTCCATTCAGGAAGTGGCTAAGAGAGGTCATGCATCCTATCGGGTAAAATGCAGTTACTTACGGAGGGAGGTCTCTGCACTGCTGCTTTTGTCCATCACAGTAGTTTTAGGAGATCTTGGCAAGGATGAAGAAGGGAACATTTGCCAGAGGATAATTTTCCTATCCCATATTGAAGAAGAATCCTTTGTTCAGCAAAGAGAGGATGATCACTGTGATTTGTATAGAATTTTGAGTTGTAGAGGTTTTACTTCAGAAATATTATTCATTTTTCTGCTTCTGTTACTACCCAAGTCACAACAAGGTTTAGGAGTAAGAAAAAGGCAGTGACTTTGCCGTGCTGCCTGAAGAGATTTATACCTATCAGTCAGGCTTAATTAGTCTAGCCCTACATCTCTGAATGCCTCTGTGTTGTGGAATGGCTCTGCTACAGATAGGGCCCCCATCACCACGACCACCACAACATAGACAGAGCAGGACTGCAGTGAATGCTTGAACTCACTGGTTATTGCCTACATGATCCCTGGAAGAGAAAAAGTGCACAGAACTTATTTTACTGATGACATGAATGCTTCTGTTTAACTACTGTGATAAACCAGTGAAACCAGCTTTGAGGTGTTCACCCAGGCCTGTCCTGGGAAGACAAAACGGTCAAAGTAAAGGGATCAAAACCCCAGCATATTTGAGAAAAGAGAGTCATATTATTATTATTATTATTACTGCTATTATTATTATTATATAGAGTTCTTTTTAATTCAAAATCCTGGGCAGTTTATGGAACAAATAGCTTATACAGTGCTATCTAAATTGAACCCTTGCAGAATCAGAAATGTTTCTCTAATTCTGCATTCATACTCCTCTCATGTCTCAGATACAGAAAATCTTANGGCTGAGCATGACGCCATATGGTGTGGAATATCTCTTTGGTCAGTCTGGATCACCTGTCCTGGCTGTGTCCCCTCCCCGCTCCTTGTGCACCCCCAGACTCCTCGCTGACAGGGCAGCACAAGAAGCAAAAAAGTCCTTGGCTCTGTGTAAACACTGCTCTGCAGCAACTAAAAACATCACCACTATTTTCATCAAAAATCCAAAACACAGCGTTGTGTGAGCCTCTATGAAGAAAATTAACTCTGTCCCAGCCAAAACCATGACAGCAGTGTATGATAATTTTTCTGCTTAACATTCTCACTAAAAATCCTGTCCCAACACACAATTCCAATTCCTCTCCTCACAGCACCCTGCTGTTAAAACAAGTGAGCCCCTTGCTTCCTTGATTGTGAAGTTGTGCCTGTAGGCCTCAGGACTTGTAGTGGTTTCCGTGCTTCATTAGAGAAGCTTAAAGTAGCACTTGAAGAACTGTAGAATCATTTAGGCTGGAAAAGTCATCCAAGATCATCCAGTCCAGCCACTAAGATCCTGTGTTTTACTGGATAGTCGTGTTCCTTAATAGCGAATTGCCAGGAAGACGAGAAGTCTCCCTGAAAGCAAGTTACTGCTCACCAGAGTGACAGAAAATTGTTGCGTGCAACAAAACCAAAAACCATGCCCCAAGCCCTGGAAAATCATTTTTTGCCTTTGTTCTTAATAAGCAGTGATGGATTGAACCTGAAAGAAATTCTGTGTGGAGCTATACCTGGAATTTTCATCTTTCATTTTCTCCTCTCCTTAAAAAGTTTCTCATTCTGTGGATTTTTGGTCTTTTAAAACCAAAGCTGTCACTTGAGTCAGGAAGGCAAAAGGAAAGGAATAAATTGTTAATATTAAAAATTTTAGTCATAAAGATTTTCACTGACAACCAAAATATTCTCTCTAGGTAATTGCTCTATTTGGCTTTGAAGGGTTATTCTAGTTTAGTCTAGAAATAACATTCAGATGCTTTCAGCTTAGAACACTGTTTCACCCTATTCTTGCTATTTATACATGTCAGAGGATTGTAGAAACTGAGGCATTATTAAGGTATTGTAAAGCTTCCCACATGCTCCACAACTCGTAAGACATTTATAGGAATCCAGTAGACTCTGTTCTGTCTTAGTGTCATTTCTCTACTCTTGGCAGAAATGTAAATGATTTTTTGGTAAATGTAGATGATTTTTACGTGCTTACCTAAAGGAAGAGGGAAAGAGATTTGTATATAATCTCTATTTGATTTGAGATGTCTAGAATTTAAGGATGATTCTTTCTTCCATACTGGCAGCCTTTTACAATGAAAATCTGTTGCAATCATTTTGTTGACCTTGGTATAAGAAAAAATAAGGCGATGAGCTTATCTGAATTTCTTCTTTCTTTGACTCATATAATCTATGTCTGTGGCACCATAAATGCTTCCAAGGGGATTGTGAGAATTTGGGTTTGTTATTTCTAGGTAGAATTATTGATGTAGTAGCATAAACTGCTGTGTTTTTCCTGGAAACATAGTTAAGTCAATTTGCAATGTAGGAAGGAAGGTGTAAATGATTCTGGGGACTGTTTCAATTGGAGGAAACTTCGGTGGGTCACTTCTGCTGTCAGTGACTGCTTGGCCTGATTCTGCACGATCCTGTAAAGGACTGAGACGTCACCATATTGGATCTGTGGCCTTTGCTATTCAAACAGCGGAAATTTTCAGATAAGCGCAGATAAATTTTCCTATTCACTGAGAGAAGTAATGCAAATCAGAGTGTCAGTTTTGATTTATTATATTCCTAGAGGATTGTGTGCATGGGTGCTTTTCTTATGAAGCTGTCTATGCTGCAGAGAGATTTAATGTTCAGCAGGGAACATATTATGCAGCTTATTTGATTGCAAATTTGTTTAAACAGCTTTCAGCTTTACATTTCCCAGTTAGGTAATGTAACTTCAGATACTAATTGCATAATTGGCTTGATATGAGTCATACAGATTTAAGGTACAGTACGCCTGGTCTGACTGACTGTTAGCTTTAAGAGGCTTTATACAATAGCTGCCCTAGAACTGATTTTAACTCTTTCCTTTATTGAATTCTCTTGCAAATAATTTTTGTCTAAGGAAGAATGATTTTCTTACTCAAGGAATGACTGTCTTCATGAATGAGGTTTTGATGCTGGAGCATGCATGTTTTGTGGATTGGTGTAAGCTCCAACTAGTACACTAATGTGATGAAATGAAGTGATTTTTAAAACTTCAAAATGAGTGCATGGCACAGTGAACTTCTCTACCAGTTTCTCATGGTTTTGTTTTCCTTTAGAGCTTGGCGGGAGGGTCACAATCTGTTTTGGAAACAGGGATCTTCACCCCTAAGATTCCTTTTTTTATCCCTCCATTTTCTAGGCCTAAAAGATACTACAGGCTCTGAGAGTGATGGTGGTGACTCTTGCAGCACAAAATCAGAAGGAGCCAATGGAGGCACAACAATCCAACCCAAAAAGGTCAAGGGTGTTGGCTTTGGGGATATCTTCAAAGACAAACCTATAAAGCTACGGCCAAGGTCAATAGAAGTTGAAAATGACTTTGTCCCAGTAGATAAGGTACGTATCATTTCTTAATTCTCCCTTTGTTGTTTGGTTAGAGAAGTTTTCATCCTAAACTTCTAAATTGTATCACTGGCAGGAACTTAAAGGTTTGTGGTCATTATTTCCTAGTCTTTCTGTGGACAACACTCTGCTTTTTTTCTTTTGCCGCACACTGGAAAGTGAATTCCAGTGACATTAACTGCCTGCAAGAACTGTTACTTTGCTTAAAGGTTTACTCCTCTGTTTGTACCTCTGTCTCTTAATTAACTGTCCTTTTTTCTAAGAAAATGTTAGTTTAGAGAACAAGACTGGAAAGGCTTTTTCAGGTTTGCAGTTACCACATTATAATAAAAAATAATTGCCAGTTCTTACATAAACTGAGGGAGATACAGTCATTGTGTCATTGGCTTGCTAAAAAGGAAGATTTGGAAAACAGCTAAATACCTCCGCTTAGTACCGGGTTTGTTGATTTAAAAGACACTTTCAAAAATCTTCTATCTTTGTTTAAAGGGGCTAGTAAAAGGGAAAGCAAATTTTTTATGTGTTTATTCTGTATGACATAGAAAGAAAGTCCTGAGATTAACACTTGGGAGTAAGTTTTACTTTCTGACAGATTGAAACAGACCATCTTTGTAGAGAGCATTCTTTGTTCTCTAGCCTCCAAAACTATCACTAAGTAAACTAGAAATAAAAAGGGACTAGAAATCAAAATCGGATGTTTCTAATAACTGGAGGAGGAGATTTTTTTTTTTTTCCCCCCCAAAGCAAAGGAATTGATCATTTCAAAGTATGTTCATTAAGGAAAAAAAAAGTACGTTCTTTTCTTATGAAGTAACAACAAAGAAAAACCTTGCGAAGTCCTTTCTTTAAGGGAATATCTAGATTTACATAAAGTTACTGATATTCTGAGAAGTGTTAGGAGGCTTGGACAGCCAGGAATGCTGCTATAGGCATAGTTACATGTTGCGTTTTCTTTGGCTCCATGGTGAAACTCCTGGGCAGCTGCTCTTGTTCCGTGGTGCTGTAGCCTCTCACATTCTGGGCTGTGCTTGTTCAGTTGTCTGTAGAAGTAGGCGCTTCAGGAATTGCATCTTTTGGCCCTCCAAGCTTCTGGTTTTTAACCTAGATCATTTCAAAGCTGATTTATAGCACAGCACCAACCTCTGTATCCACCCTGTGTTACAGTGGTACAGCAGAAGGGGAGATCCAGCAGAAAAGCATGGTGGAAACTTCTTAAGTTAGTTATGCTACCACATAACTGGTTAATATTTTACAGTAGACTGCAATTTGGATTCTGTATAAGGAGGGTAGTGAAGAGCTGGGATAATCTAAATAAGGGAAAAACCCAGATTGCATTACTCCTTGACCATTGTTGATTTCCTCAAAGCCTGCATGGTACTCTGCTTACCTTCTGTTTCTGGATGGATTTATTAACTCATACACAGGGCTCTGCTAATGTGAAGGAGCAGAAGCAGCTGAGATGTATTCAAATGGCACCTCATCAAAGAAGTCTGCCTGGGATACCAGATAGCAACAGGCCAGGCCTGGCAGTGCTCACGGAGTGCCTGCTAATGAACCTTCTCCTACCAGATTCAGGGAGAGGGGTGGAGAGGCAGTGAGGTCTTCTTTGCATTGCTGTGTCTTTCTTCAGTGTGGTTTATTTGTGACCCTGACAATACGCCAATGGTTAAGATGAGACTGGGGCTTTATGTGAGCTTTGTGAACATGCTGAAAGAGAATTTTTCAGCAGAAAGCTGAACTTGATAAATAACAGGTTTCTTTTTATTTTTTTACCCCTTTTTGGAGGATGTTTGTTTTCATAATTCATGGCTGCCTGAGATCTTGTTCATACAAGTCCCATGTAAGGAAAATTCTTTTGTATATAGGATGCACCTGATAGCAGACAGACTTAACCTTATACATGGCTGTACTTAAACCTTTTTTCTGAACTCAGGACAAAAAGTCCTGTAGCATCAGGAAGTGCATATTTTAATAATGCAGTTCTACAAGGAGTGATTTTTAAATTATTAATTTCCTGCATGTAGGTATGCAAACAACCTCCTAAGATAAACACACTTAGAATTTACATGCTAATAGAATTTGTAATTCGTGTGTAGCAGAAACATTCACTTGTAAGGTGAATATAGGCATGGACCAGAATTCAGGTGTTGCACAAAATCTAGTTCTCCTGAAATGGATACAGACAGATCAGAATTTTCAAATGATAAGGCTCTGTTAATGCCACATGGATGATTTCTTGTGTCTGCTGTTTACTATAATTGTAGCCATCTATATGGTAGTCATTGCAAATGGGAACTGATTAAAATAGATTACATACCCCTTGAACTCTGGAGTCCATTGCTTTAATGTGAGGTAACCAAAGTGCTTATGAAGTAGCCTTTGTTCACTGAAGGGAAGTCTTACTCCCCTTTATAATAATGAGAAATCTTACCTTTGTTTCTCGCAGAGACAGATACTTGTGCAGCATAAGTCTATAGGTTTTTTGCCCAGCTGAATCTAGAATGTTCAGAAAATTTCTAAAATTTCTCATCCTACCCATAGACCTTCCTTCCTATGTCTTCATATTTCTCCCAAAGTTGGTATGGCTAGTGGAAAAAAAAGTCTTCATCTTTGTAAGCGCAATCCATTATTTGTGCTTTAAGTGTGTAGATAAGTAAAAGCAACACTTCTTTGCTGTCATTGCTTTTTTTCCTGGGTAGAGTCAGGTTGGTTAACCTTTGAACAGTGACATCCAGAGGCTTCAGGACTGTAGTCTTTGTCTACTCACAGCACCAACACATGATTCACTGACAAAACATTAGGTTACAACTGCAAAACATTAACCTCCCCAAATGCTTATCTCCTGGCTGCAAGAAATTCCTCCCTTGTCATTGCAGTGTTCTTTGCCATTTAATGCTGCCTGAGAGAGAGAGAGAATCCTGCACTGTTTGTAGTTCCAAGAAAGGTCATCTTTGGCTCAAGAGCTCTGCATCTGGGGTCAAAAGTGATGCAATTTATGATGCAGAGTGCCAAATCGGTACAAATTCTCTCAATCAGTGTATTTTTTAAAGGGATCTTTGCCCTGGTGTGTATCTTGCTCATTTACAAGAAGTAGCCTCAGTTTTTCAATAACTTGTAATCTTTTGGAGGGGCAGAAACAACGCAGTCCGCAATTTCTTCATTTTTTTAAAATTCTTTCTGAAGTTTGGAGACCCTCAAACCCTTTCTATAGGTTCTTCTTGATATTAGTGCTGATGAAACATTTTATATATGTCTGTAATGATACTCTTTCCTTTTTGATTTAAAATATTTCCTGACAATTATTGAATTTTTTAAAGCATCAGTAAATTATTATAAGGATTGTATATGGTGGGATTATTTATAATAAGATAATTCCCAGGGAAGATGTTGGTCCCATTTACAGGAGAATCAACTTGGTCTCATTTTGTTGACATTATTACTTTCTGTCCTAGTGTGTTTTTCTATGTTATGAATCATAAGTTTAGATCATATTTCACGCAAAGGCGATATGAATTATTGTTGTGTTTAGTTAGGAAAGCTTTTACACAAATATTGGCAGGAGTATGAGGGCAGAAAGAATTGCTGCCTGTGGAGCAGGAACAGATTCCATTATACCCTGCTGTAAATCACCAGTCAGGCTGTTGTGCTGTGAGTGTTTGCCCACTGCTAACAATGTAGAATACAGTGGCCCTTGTCTTTTAGGGTGATCAATAAACTCTCTAACTAAAGGCAAAACTGAGGAATTGCATGAAAACCCATTGATTTTATTGGTGTGCAGAATTCATTGCTTTGCTGTTCTTTGTTCTAAAAATCACAAAAGCGGAGTATCCTAGAGAAATTAATGATGCAGTTGTGGTAGTTTAATATGAGCAGTGCCATTAGATCTGTTCTTTTGTGTTTTATAATAAAGCAATCAAATACTTTTGCTTTGTAGTTCTTTTCTTTGCCTGTTTGCATTGGTGGATCGACTGCTGGCCCTGTTTGTTTTCTAGTCAAAGTAGAATCAGAGTTCTGAGGCTTGGCTCTGTCAAATTCCCATTAATGATAGGTGTAAGTGAGCTAATTGACTGTGCTACATGTGACTGGAACTGTAGCTTGCTCATATGAATTTTTAGAAGAAATACAGTATGCATATAGGAATGTTGTGTCTCCTTAGAAAATTTAGTGTAGCAGTATTAAAATTTTACAGTCAAGTAAAAATGCCCATTTCACATTTCCTCCTTCTGCTTGTGCATCTTCAAGACATTTACACAGGTGTTTATGTTATTTATTTTTTCCTTCTTCATTTTGTAGTAGCTTGTCTAAAATTCGTGTTACTACGTTGCACTTCCTTCCAATATGATCAATATGTGCTCCCATCATTCCGATAAGCTATCAGTATTTTCCTCCCGTGTATCTAAAAATAAACCTCTAAAAGTATAGGAAAATTAATTCAACCAAGACATTCCCTAGTCTGAGTTAACTGGATCGGGTTGTTTAGTGAGTTGTAATTTCGGCTGAAAATGCTAGAGGCCATAATAGGTGAATACAAAATAAGAAGTCCTAAAAAGTCATTTTTATTTCTCTGAAAACTGTCCTTACTTATGAAGAGACCATTAAGAGTATCTTTTGCATTTTGCATTTGAGATGTATTCATACTTTTCTTCAGGCAAGACTTTCATAGTTAGCTAGCACTGATGGTGAATTCGAGCAGAGCTAGATTTCATTAGCAGCCTTTGGTGAGGTCACATTAGCATTTGCCAGAATGTAACATAAGTTATATCCAACCATCACGCTAGGCAATATTGCAGCCACCATAACAATATAATGGGGAGGCTGTCATGGCTGTAGATCCAGCAACTTGTTAACTGCTGTTTAGGGATCCCTCTCACTGCAAGACACTACATAGCAATTTTTATTTCTGCATATATTTAGTATATTGTGGAGAGGGGAAATGGAGAAGAAATAATGGAAGTAGACACAACAGCTGGAAGGGGTGGAAGCTGATGCCAATTATTAAATCTACCTGTCCTCTGTAGTAAGATAGGCAGTCATAAATTCAGGGTGCCTGTAAGAGCTGGGTTTCTATTTTGAGGCCATGACCTAGGGACCCAGAAACTGTGATGATGAGGTTTTGTTGACACGTCTTTGCCACACCTGTTATGTCAATTCCTGCCTCACTGGTTGTACAAAACATTTTTCTCCTTAATTTTCAATTGTCGTTTAAAAAGAAATCTTTGAGAGATGCAAGACGGAGGCCTTCCTTGGCATTTCTAAGCTGTCTTATGTTGTGTTTGAGCTCAGGGGTGCATGGCCATCACTCGCCGTGTACGCTGGACGTCCTTGGAGGTGCTTGCTTCCCTAACACAAAGATGTGGAAGCCAGTGGTCAAAATCCTGAGACAATTAAAAAATGGATGTGAGCAAAAATACCTGGTACTGAATACAAACACTAGTAAAAACGCCTATTGAGACACAGAGCGTGCAGTGTGAATATCAAGTGCTCATAGCAGTTTGCTCTTGAAAGCACAGGTTTCTGGCGTTCGAGAGATGGCAGCCGTCATGGCAAGCATCAGCAGCGTGTCAAACCGTATGTAGGAACAAGGGGGAGCATTCAGCTCCTCAAGCAGCATTTGTGTTTTGCTTTGAAGTTGCTGTCTGTGTAGTTTGGCATCCCTGCCCTAACCACTTATTTTAGTGTTGACTTGTGAGTAAAGCTAGGAGGGGAGAAGGTCTCTGGCACCTCCTGTAGTTGTCCTGAGGGCAAAGCTGCCTGCAGGTGAGGTTTGTTCCTTCACCGGTGTAACCATTCAGTGTGGAAGCAAGATTTATGTTTCTTTCATTATGCAGAAATAGCACACGTTTGCAAACAGTGACTGATGTTTGTGGAGCACTGTGGGCGTTACAAATAAGTTCTCTAGAATATTGTTAGCCTTTCCGGAGTAAATAATTCGCAGCAATAAGAAGGAAGAGTAGATGAATTTTGGCCAGGTCTTGAAATGAGGGGCAGTCAAAATGCAGCATGCCTCTTTTGGGGAGGCTTACTAAAAACAGGACTTGGTACCAAGGGGTTAGAACAGGAAATGGAAAATTAGGTTTAAAGAGAGGAACAAATTTGATAACCCTGGCTGGCGGTGAGAGTCGACTGAGTCACTGAACTGAATAGTGTCTCCTGACCTCCTGTACACGTCCTGCATTTCTATGCTATCCCATTAGTTAGCTTTGCTTTCACACTTTCTCACATTGGTTTGTAAAATGTTCAGGCTGCCCAAACAGAGTCGTCCAGGTATTAGTGACACGGCTCAGATTACCATCAGTCTGCAACAGCAGTTTTCGGCAGAGGAAGTTAGCCACACAATGTTTTGTGCTGCTTGTGACTTTTTAGGCTTTTGTTTTCGATAAAGCAGCTATTGGACTATAAATAAATGCAAGATAGCTGTTGTCAGTGCCACAAAACCTCATTGGTCTTTATTCAGAAAGGGTTTGTCCATGTGAAATAAATACATCCAGCATATGCCTGAAAACCATTTTCAACTTATGTTCTTGTCTTGAACTACTTGAATAGTATCTAAAAATAGAAGCAGAGTAGTGTAAAAGTATTGCTAGTACTAGAAGTCACTCCTACAAGTGATGTGGAGAATCTGGTCTGTTCTCCCTGCGGAGAGCACTGGGCTTCTGCCAGAGTGAGTTCCCTTGGAGGAGTGCTGGCAGGGAGCGCTCCTGATTTTTCAGGAATGGTTTTGATTAGGAAATCTTAGGATGCTGCAGTCTGAGAAACAGGATGCGTAGGTTTAAGCTAATGCAATTTTATTTCGTAATAGGGACAGAGTAAAAGCATGTATGTTCTACGTTGCTGTGATATATGATGCTGTTGCATTGTACGTAGATAACCAGTAGTTTGCTAAATCACAAGAAAGCTCTCATTCAGTTATAAACATGAACAGTTATGTTATAAACCATTCCCAAGCCTTATACCTCCACAAGCATTTTAAAAGAAGTCATTTAAAGAAAAAAAAAAAAGCAAACCACTGTGCTTTAATAGTTTAAAATGAAGTTCATTTCCTGAGTTCCAGAGATATTTGATGGAGACATAAACTGAATGTCGATGAAAGATTAGTTTCTTGTTTCAACTTCAGTACACAGAAAATACTTTAGAAAGCAGTGGTACTGACATGCAGGCTAGCTTTTTTTTTGCCATCTGTTGGGCTTCAGGAGAACAAGTTGACAAATCAGACTGTCTAATACTAGCAGTAAAATCTACCCAAGTAAAATCTAACTGATATAAATTGATACAAATTAAATTGATACAAAATAATTAAATTAGTGTAATCAAGGCTTTAGGAATAAACAATTTTATAAAGAGTGTCTTAGTGTTTCTAGGTCAACTGAAATTTTTTTTTCTTCACTTGCATTTTGTCAGATAATATAACTTTGATTTTTAATTGCTATATCTGAGTTGTTAGGTTTTTTAAACTTTGGAAAGATTATAAAAATTTAATGAGATGACATCTGATCTTCTTAGCACACATGTACTTTGAAAGTTAAAGAACAAATACTGTTATGCAAAAAAATAAAATAACTGATCTGACTTTGGAAATTACCTAAATAACTTTCATGTTTGCTGGGGTATTAAAAAGATTTATGAATGTAAACCAGACTGTCTATAACCTGTAAATTACCAAGAGTAAAATATATACACTCATCTTTTGCTGTCTATTTAGCTTCATTATTTTGTGGAATTTTTCTTAAATGTTCTTTTTTACATTTTCCATAATCAAGGATTATTTTAAAAAAGTCATACCTGATCGTATTATTTATACTTATATATATATTCATAAAATGTATGTATTATAAATGTGTTATGGATTATTCTTCTCTCTAACAATAAATAATAATTTTGTGTTTTCAGCAACTGATAATGATGTGTTGTAATATAACTAAAATAATTTGTGATTGGAAAACAGAAATCTTCAGGAGGTGGGTCAGCTGGCTCAGGAGGCATTCAGACTTCACTGAGTCATTACTGAACCTGTTCTGCAGCATGATGCTTGCTGGCACAGACCCATCATCTTGGTCTTTGCCAATCTTTAAAATATCCTGGCATTTTTTCCAGGGACATGTACTTGCAGTGGCAGTCCTACTCAGATCAGTTTTAACTTACTCTCAGTATAAGACCAAAGGGGATCTCAGAGATCATCTAATCCAGATCTCTGGACCAGACTAGGACCAAATATACATAAATAATCCCCAGGAGATGTCTGTTTTTTTTTTTTTAAAAAAAGGTGTCCAGTAAAGAAAATTGTGTATCCTCTCTAAGTTCTAATATTTCATTATAGTACCAGAAAATATATTCTAATATCCTGGCTCTACAAATTAAACTTTTTCTTGTTCTTTTTGTAGGAACCATATTGAATAATTTAATGGGCCCCCCTTCAAAATCTACATGATGTCTAAATGTATCATGTCCTTCCTTACGCTGCTTCTTAAAACCAGGGAACCTTTTTTTTTGTTTCAATGTATGAGTTCAGTGGCTTTTTTCTTGTCTCGGAGTTGTTTTGGCACTCCTATGAGAATGTCTTTTTAGAGAATGGGTGTGTGTGTCTGGGGAATGTGTTGAGTGTACGTATGTATGTACACTGGAGATGTGTTTGTGTGTAAATGCGTCAACATTTTTCTGAAACTTACTGAATGGTATGTAAGGTCAAACAGAAGTGAGTGTGTAGTATGTTGTGGCTTGCTTAAATATGAATATTTAATTTCTTCCAAATTGTCTGAGAAGCCCATCATGTGTTACGGCCCCCTGCCCTTTTACAGTCATTTTAAGTGTGAATGTTTGTAAGGAGGAAGTATTAAGAATTTATAAGACTTTCATGGAACAGAGCATCATCTTAATGATGTTTTAGTTTCTTGATCTTCCTTTAAAAGATAAAAAACTTAAACAAAAACCTACATGACATGAAATTTCACCTTCTCCCCCCCACACCCCCCCAAAACAGAGAGACCAGTATATTCAAAATTTGTCAAAAGCCCATTTTTCTGTAGAGTTACTTGCAAGACTTCTTGTCTAGGCTGTATACACAAGTCTATAGATCCTCCCTTACATTGCCTTTCCCAGCTATCAGTCTCATGAAGCCAGGAGGGACGACTGGCTTGGGAAAGGAGAGGAAACTTCTAACTTACGAGTGAGCAGAGGTAGGAAAAGCTCCAGATTTCCTGTGAAATAAACAAGTGGAACCTTTGTTTCCCTGGGATGGCCCGAAGTGTGAGTCAGTGCTAGGGCTGGGCTCCCACCCTTGCTGGGCTGAGCTCATGCAAGGAAGGGGCAGGACTCCAGTGCTCTTCTTGGACACTTTGAGCTGCTGAAAGGCAGCTGGGCTTCACAATGGGAGAGGAGGTATTTCTTTTACAATTAGTTGGTTTTTTTTTCTGTCAATGTTTAAAAGTCTTTTGTAATATATATCTTTTGCAAAGCACAGAATTCGACTGCAGTGTTCCTTGGTAGTTCTGCACAGTTTGTAGATGCTGGGTAGGTAAGAAGAAAAGAAAGAAAAAGAGTACTGGGGATCCTGAAGTCCATTTCTGCTACAGAGGAAGGTGTTAGAAGAGGGGGTTACTTTTGTGTGAAAATGTATTCTGTCCTGGCTCCATTTAGCTTAAGTTTTTTTCCTTTTGGACTGTTTGGCCATTAAGCTTGCACAGATGTTTTTTATTTCTATATGATTTGGTTTCAATTTTCTTACTCTAAAGAATAATATAACTTTGCAGTTAAGCAAGAATAGTTGCACAGTCTTTAGGATGTGTTGCTCTTTCAAATGTTTGCTTATTAAACAAAAATTATCCCTCCCCGTCCTTTTTTTTTCCTTCCCAAGTGATCTAATAAAACAGCACTTCTTTTTGGCAGAAAAAAGAGGAGGAGCTTTACTAACTCCTCTTCTGTTTGAGGTGACATTTGGAGTCTTTTGTATGAATGAGGAAAACTGATACAAATGATCTGGAGAAAATTGTATTAGGATAATAAAACTAACTGGAAATTATCCCTTCCTTCAAGGAAAACTGGAATCAACTGATGCTTGTAAAATTTTATAGAAAGCTGAATGGAGAGACACCAAGTAAACTGTTTAATTATTTGCAGATACTTTGGTGACTCTTAGAAACATGAAAAATTTCTCTCAACTTCTGCATTTAATAGTTGAAGTCAGTAAACAGTGTGCAGGAATGAAGCTACAGGTTTTCTGAGTTGTTGTTTCTCTTACAATGTGCCATATGTCTTTCTCTTTTCTGCCTTAAAAAAATAAAAGAGGAAGGAGGAAAAGAGGAATGCAGAAGGATTATAGAGCAGCCAGGCACTCTGGGCTTAAAAGTCTGAAGGCCAGTTTCTAAATTGCCTTTTAAACTCCTTTTTTGCTTGTGTTTCTGTAGTAAGTCAGTGACATTTGATCTTTATAAAATTGTTCTTAATGCTATGAATATGAGCTTACGCTATTAAAGTGAGTTGACTTAGCGTTTCATAAAAGCTTCCCAGTGTAAATCAAGGAGGGGGAGAGAGGACTCAGCTCCTGGGGAGGAAGTCCTGATGCAACAGTGCCGTGCAGCCAAGTACAGCCTGCTGCCGCCTGGGTTTTGCTGGGTGCTGGGCTATTTGCCGTGCACTGGCCACCCAAATAGCAATAGACCTCCGTGTGTCCAGCTGACAGTTTCTTCTGAAGCAATCTCTATACCTAAAGCACTTGCTGAAAAGAAAAGCTAAAACACTTGATACTAGTCATTTTCCATTTGTGTTTCAAGTTTCTGAGCTTCCTTCAAAGGAAAATAGATGAAATTCCAGTCAGTTGAAAGAGAACTGGATGGAGTTGCTCATGCATTTTGCCTTGTCACTTGGTGCTCTGTATTTTTCCCTGCAAGAATTAAAATACTAGTATATCTCTGTTTAGTCTCGGTAACTTCTGTCGAGAAAAGAATTCTGGTGCCAAAATAGGAGAAATATTTCCTGTCAGCACAAAGACTGGGACATCTGCATGACAGTATGGATTTAGGTTTTTTCTTTTTTTTTTTTAATCATTGGATTTGAAAAATGTAGTTGAACAGCTGCTTGGCAGTTTGTTGTCAGCATTGTAACTTTCACAGAAGAGCAAAGTAGTATTGTTGCTACTTTAGAAAGGAAGATACTAAAGAAGAGCCATTCCCTGGCTTTTGTTTTCTTAGATTTTTTTTTTGAGAGATGAAAGTAGCTTAACTGCTTTGCTTACTGCTGCAAGAGGAAATGTAGATCTGTGTAGCAGTTGTAAGGTTCATTAATTTTTGTAAAAGAGAAGGTTTCATAACAGCAGTTTCTGTGCTGGATGGTACAATCTGGATCATGGTGGTTATCAGCTGCAATCTAGACGGAATGTTCTCCTGGGAGAGTAGAAAGGGATTTCATTCGCTAAGTGCAGCCTGACTAAAGGATCCTTCCCAGAGGAGACAGAAATTAATTGTGAATTGCAACCTGAAAATAGTAAAATTCCTGACAATGGGTGCAGGGGGACAGGATCCTTTACATTTGTGTGAACCACAGTCAGTAAAAGGGGAAAATGAAAAATAAATAAAGCACGGAAGACAGAAGACTTATCTGCTGCAAAAAATATTATCTTTCTTTGCAAAAGCACCTTCTACCATTGCAAATCTGTGGCTTGAGGAAGAAAGAAAATGGGCTTGTTCATACGCCTCATTTCCATGTGCAGGCTTTCAGTACTTTCACTTCAGATGAGGCAGTTGGGAGCATACTGTGTAGCTTTCATTCTGTTTTTGCTTTTTTTTTTTTTAATTTCATTTGCTAAAGTGTTTTTACTCCTCAGTGATTCTAATATGTCTTGCTTCATTTGTTTCAGCAGCATCTACCTAATGGAAGCTCTTGAATTCACTTTCTTGCCATTAGCCTTTCAGGAAGGCAGATTTTGAGTTCATTAACCATTTAAAACTGACAGCCTAACAGCATCAAATGTCAGGAGTCCAAATTTCACAGAAATAGGAAACTTACAAAGTGTATGAGTTAAGATATATAGATTTCTCTCCTGTCCAGCACATCAAGCATATGAGGAAAAAAAAGCCTTTGCACTCCCCTCCCTGTCTATGATTTGAAATTTTAAGAATTTGTCGAGATACCAAATTACAGCAGCTTTGGAGTCTGAACCCATCTGCTGGTAGAGCAGGAACATGGTGGAGAATAATGATGGAAAAAGCAAAATGTGCACTGTTCTGCTCTCTGAGCTACCCAGAGTTTTAATGAAAATGACATATCGTTGTTCATATTCATTGAAGCTTTTGTTCCTACACCTTTTTCTGTCCAAGAACTTAAAACAAAAATTTTGCCTCTCATTTGTTATCTACTTATTTCTTTGAACGTTGTTTGAAATAGCACATATTTCTCTGGTGACTTGCATAAGGCTAATGAAGATATTCCTCATCTGTGTTTTGTAGACTGCTGGTGGTCTGCTAAACACCTGCTAGTTTTAGTGCGTGGATAGCTGGATGGGACATTTGTTGCTGGCTCAGGTCATTTCTTAATGGAGCTCAACAGCTGGAAACAAGAACTACAGTAATTTTCCATTTAAGCGGTTCTGAAATCACTGAAGAGATGTTTTGTAGTTGTAAATGAGAAGTTAGGAATCTGTGAAACAGTCTCTCTAATTAGGCGTCTTCCACACTATGAAGGTTTGAGACTCTCCTTTTAATGCAGAAATATAAATGATGTGAATGTGGAGGATGTAAACAGTTACAGCGCAGCATACACATCAATGTCATCACTGAGGGAGCAGTGTGTATTCGTAGAGTGAAATACTGAAATATTGTGCATCTGAAGACACCTTTAGTCTACAGCACTTTCTCAGAGAAAATTAGAGGCAGTTAAAGCCTTTTCAGACTACGTGACAGAGCCTGATTTGTTCAGGAGGTAGGTAACTTGTTATGCGCACTTCACTGGCAGTGTGGTGGTGTACGTAGTTCATCTTGCAGGTCACAAAAAGTTTGAGATGTCTACAGAGGAAATACAATTGTATATTACTGTCCTGTGGGTTTGTCTTTTTCATTACAGTAGCTGTTGCAAGTGTTTGCTTTTTATAATTTTTTTAGATTTATGGTAGGTTTCTGGACTGTGGGAACTACAGAAGAGGGACCAGGGAAGCAGATTTATATATACCATAAATCACGTTTTAGCTCTGAAATTTCTCCACCGAAATTTTTTGTGGTAGCCTACAAATCAGAGGATTTAAATTAGCCCATAGGAGTTGTTGCTTTGAAGAGTTTTCTAATTATTCTCTCCGTATGTCTTTCTTCTCCCTATGATTTTGTTTTATTTTAACTGAAAAAGTTAGTTAGTTTGGTAATGTTTGGGGTGAGAGAAGAGTTGGAGTAAGCCTTTGAAGTTTCTCTTGTGTTAGCACTTTGTTTTTATGTCACCCTGCTTTATTTAGATTTACTTTCTGAAGTGCACCGCATTCAACATTCTATTTCCATATGCTCAAAGAATGAGTTTCCAGGAAATTAGAAGATCTTGAGACATCTGTAGTTCAGATCACAATTGCGCCTAGGCTGGCATCGTACCTCCAAAGAGAGTTCAGTGTTGGAAAGCTTGGGGAAGTGTAAGAGAACAGGGTAAACTTACAGAGAAACTCCTGTGGTGACTGTTCACAGCCTCCAGTGATTTTTCACTTTGTGTTTAATAACCTTAATGGATTTTTTTTTCCTCATCAGGTCAAGTAGTCACATATTCATCACACACAAAATTTTAGTCTCTGTAACTTCTTGTGGGAGAGTGTCACTCAGCTTGCTTGCATGTTGTGGGAAGGAGTACCTCCCTTTGTTTTGAATGTGGTACCTGCTAATTTCATTTGATAATCCTTAATTTCTATTACTGGAAGAGATAATGAGCAGGTCCTCTCTGACCATCATCTCAATGCCTCTCCTGATTTTTATAGACCTCTGTTAGATCACCCATGTTTATCCTTTTTCCTGGATGATCTGTTCCATAGGTTTGATCATTCTTGGTGGCTTTCTGTGTTTTCCAATTTTCTTTAGGGACTGAGATGGGTTATGCGTGTGAGGGGAAGGAGATGAGAACTGCACACCATGGTGTTGGATGGATTTATACAGTGTTTTGAGAACTGCACACTGCAGTGTTGGATTGATTTATACAGTGTTTTGTTAGTACTTTACAATGCATTTTTTTTCCTTTCCAAAGTATTAACAGCTATGTGTTCAAAGCCCATCATTTCTATCTAAATATAGAGGTTTTCCTCCAGATGTATAATTTTACTTTTGTCTGAACTGAATTTGTGTTTTTCCCCTTTTCTGGATCATCTGTGAACAAACGGAAAACAAGGGCCTTGATCCAGATCCCTGAGGGATTCCACTGGTCACTGGGATGAAGTCCTGCCTTTTGTTTCGTGTCTTTTAATCAGTTACTTATCCAAGTTAATCCTTTGAAAAAAAAAAAAAAGATGAACAGTAAACTCTTTTTAATCTACATCTCAGTTTTTAGTGTGGTCTTAGGTCACAATTCCAATCTTCTTCAGGAGACAACCACCTTTTTATTTGTATGTTTTAATGAAAATTGCTGTGAATTGGCTATGCAAAGTAGAAAAGATTATATTGGACTTGCATAAAGAAAACATTGTTTAGCTGAAACACCAGTATTTATTGGTTAGATACAGAGCTGGGCGCTGTCCTGGCAGTTTATATGCATGGGCTATGCAACTAACATATTTAAAAATAGCAACTATCATGGGATTCTGTTGACTGAATTTGTCTTTTTGATGGTGCTAGTACTCAGGGTTTCCTTCCAGCCTGTAGTTTAACAGGCATTACTAGGACGTGACCTTTCTTGTCCAAGAAGAGAAGTCCAGATGAGTTACATCCTAAAAGTGCTGTTTACCTCCAGTGATAAAAGGAAGCCTGCAGTGACTGGCCCACGTGTGCACATCTGTTTCATGGATGATGTTTAAGTGAAATGAACTCCATCTTGAATAGCTACTCGAGAACTACAACATATTGTCATGTTACATCTCAGTGACAAAACCGGATGAATGCTGTTGTACTGAGAAGTATAACCAGATCTACAAAATTGCATGTGGTTGTAACACAGCAGAAGCGGGTTCTGTGTGAAGTCCTAAATTTTGAGATTTCCAAGCTTTTGAATGGCTGAGGTAAATTATCATTACAATTATAAATAATTGTGAATAATATATTTAGTAGATGAAATTTAATTAAAACAAAATCAAAAACAATAACACCAAATAAATTTAATTGTAACACCTAGTGCTTGCACCTAAAAAAAAAAATACACCCCAGAAAATCTACCAAAGAACTTACTGCTCTGGTCTTTGTTTCTTTCTTATTCTTTTTCTTTTAAAGAACTTCTTCTGAAAAAAAAACCCAGACATTGAATTATTGTTATGAAAGAAAATGTGAAGAAGTAACAAATTCAGAACCTTCAGGGAAAGTGGGCATATATGAACTGAATCATCCTGGCCTTCCTTTCTCCCTCCCCTTTCTGCCTTTCTGCTGTATGTAACGCTGTACAGGGGAATGCCAAAGGTAGTACAGGCTTCTCATTTTGTTTTTAGTTTGCCATGAAAATTCAGAACCACATAAATCATTTCCTGTCTGTCCTGATAAGTGATTTTATAGGTCTTCTTTGTACATCATTTCCAAATACTTTTCAACCTAATTAAGTAAAGCACTAGTACCTTCTTTCATTAAATATTTTAGAAGTTACAGTTATTTTGAAAAATATAATGGTTTTTAATCAAAGCAAATGTGACTAATCCTGAAGTGTTTAAAGCTTTTTGTTCGTTTTGTTCTTAAGCTTTGGTATAGTTTAAGCAGTTTAGCTGATGAGAAGAGGCAGTTTTGCTTCTTTTTTTTTAGCTGTAAAAAAGAAGTGTGCGAGAAAAACAGGCATCTGAGAGAAATCAGAAAGCAAAGCCCCAGCAAAATCATGTTTTGTTCTGAAACTTCCCTTATTTGGGGACCTATGTGCCATTTCCTTTGGTTTGTTTACTTTCCTGCTTGCGTGTCTTCTTGGATTCCAGTGCCATGAGTGTCAGTGCATCACGGCTACAGCAATTTTAAGATGCTCTGACACTTGGTATTCTATTTCTAGGGCACCAAATGAATTTAGTGTACTGTAATGTAATCATAGACTGTTTAACACTCTCTGGAAAGAGAATTATAGTGTAGTAGTAGGATTTAGACTAAGATGCTATTTTTATCCCAGTTTTCGTTCTTTTGTATTCAAGAAATAACATTTGTATTTGGGGAAAATGTATCAATATCTATGTGAACACTAGAAAACATTTTTTCCCCAGACACCTTGAGTTTTTTTGCAAACACAACTTAATTCCAGAAGCCTTTAACATCCCAGCACGATATAGTTGTTGACTACTTCAGTGTTGCTTTCCTCTAAAACTGTGCTGCAGTAGTAGCCAGTTCCCAGAGGGGACCAACGTTCATGAACGGTTACAGGCCTCTTCCTCTTAAGTGTTGATTGTTGACTTCAGACAACTTGCCTGCTTTGTCCAAACTTGTTAACTGTGGCAAGAGTCATGCTGCTGGCTGGAATTATGTTGATTTTCAAGGAGATCCAGTGGGATGAAGGCTTTGCTTTTGTTGCTTTGGTAAGACCACGATTTTATTTGGAGGAACATCTTTTATGTAGCGGATTGTTGATTTTCTCCAGGCAGAGAAGAATTAAGGTGCCAGCAGTTCATATGCCTGTCACAGCACCTAAATACGAGGTTTTGCAACCTTGCCATAGAAGGGTAAATCTTTCATGGGTAAAATCTCTTTAAAAAGGAAAAAAAAGAAGAAAAGAAAGAAAAAAAAGGATTTATATCTTCACAAAGATGTGCTTGAGATGAGTAAGTAGCTGTAATTCAGGAGGCTAGAGTTCATGAAAGTCCAAAAGTGATTAAGTATAGACATTGGCTGGAAAAAATGCACTTACGTCTGCTGAAATATGGGCTAAATGTGGAAATGAGTTATTTTCAGATTGTCCAATATATGGTAATATAGCCTATGTGCAAAGAATCTATAATATGAAATTTAAAAATACTTCAGTTACTTTGTTGTCTATATTCTGTTTAATCTTTGCCAAGCATCCAGCTGATACACTTCTGTGGATGTATGCCACACCTGATCCTGTGGTCATGGGGCCCATTCTTTATGGAAGTGTCATCTGGTATGCAGAGCTATGTACTTGAGCATCATGCGTATTTCACCTTTTGAGTAATGTAAAAGCCAGCCCTGTTGCAACCTTTCCTTGGATTGCCCTGAGCATTGTCAAAATGTGATTTGCTGGCCCCATGGACTTACTGAAACAGACTCCGAGATGCTCACCATGCTTTCCTGATGAGCTTGGGCTGGTGTAAGTGAGCACTGCAACTGAGTTGCACCGTAGCCCTATGATGTAAATTTCCCTGCCTCAGTTCTATCCCAAAAGTTTATGCAGCTGATCAGTGAAGCAGATAACATTCAAACTCTCTTTTCTTCTTTCTTCCTCTCTGCAGTACTTTTTAACATGGATCGATTCCCTCCTCTCCCCCTGCAGACAGGCTAATGCCATAGCATAGGGAGGAGTGGTGGCAGGAGTCAGCAGCTGAGGGTGGCTCCAGGGGACTTGGTCACCTTGGGTGGGTGGCCTTGGGCAGTGCCAGGGCTGTTCCTTCTGTCTTGCTCCCAGCAAGTGAGTTATGAGACATGTTGCATCCTGCCTGTCTGCTCATACTCAGAGTAAACCTGAAGCAGGAGAAGAAAAACAATTTGGCTTGCCTGTGCTTGTGACAGTCTGGTTGTAATTGAGGGCTTGATGAACACTTGTTTCCTGTCCCATTCATTCACCTAACCTAGTTTTAAAGAAATTACCCTGTGTTGTGGCTGGAATTTCCTCATAGATGATGTCAATAGACATGCATACAGCTTGGGCAACTGGTGTTCTCTGTATTAGCTGTGCATGCATTGGGCAGACTGTACGTATCCAGCTGGTATTAAAAATATTACTAATTATAGTACAGGAGCATGTGGATGGTATTTCTACCAAAGCATAGATGGGTAGAAAGTAGGCACAGAGCAAGAAGCTATTTAGACAATTGAGGCAATCAAATGAGCAGGCAGGTGCTCAATCACGCTTTCCCTAAAGAATTTTTGTTTTCTCTATGAAGGCATCTTAAAATTTCCATTACTCTCTTTGAAGTGCCGTGTGGTGACCTTTTAGGAAAACGATTAACTCTGTCCTTTCAGGAAACCCCAGGATAGTAATACTTGATCATACTGTCACAGAAAATATTTCATGTGGAGCTGAATGTTGGTGTCATGGGAAAAACTGAAATTCTGGGCATTTCTCTTATTTTATAAGTCTCTGACAAAGGGCATTTTGACATCTGAAAGCCTTGGGGTTATTTATATTTGGGCTCTTTCAATTTTCTGAATTTTGGGTAGTCCATGTAGGACGGATAAAGGACTCGATAATGTACCTTAAACACTTGAAACACATTAGAAAAAAAATTAATTTGGCTTCTCCCTCAAAACACCAACATTATATGTATTCAGAGGTAGGCTCGTTTATGCTTCTGTTCATTCACAGCTGGAAGAATCCAGTGACCATTTCTGCTTCTTTGTGAAAAAATGTTCTCAGTTACAAAATGGAGTATTAGAAATATACTAAAGAATAAAGCTTTTATATTGTTACTAATAGTGGCCTTGGATTTGCATATAAACCTATATACATACATATATAAAAAAATCTGATGCATATAAACAACATTCAGAAATAGTAGTTGAATGTTAAAAGGTCAAAGAAACACAGCACATTTCTTCCCTGACTGAATCGCTGAGGTATTCTGAAAGTTCTCAAGATCTATTACTCTCTTCCTCTTCTGTATAAG
This sequence comes from Chauna torquata, assembly GCA_013399475.1. Taxonomy (NCBI): domain Eukaryota; kingdom Metazoa; phylum Chordata; class Aves; order Anseriformes; family Anhimidae; genus Chauna; species Chauna torquata. The sequence goes on along the minus strand of VXAL01006786.1, from coordinate 27,674 downwards.
AGCATCAGTGAGTTTTGTTGTATTTTCGCTATTCAAACTGGCAAATGATGTTAAGCTTAAAAACATCAGTGTTTCCAGCTCACACAGCCTTTTTTTTTTATGAATTCATTAATGTCTGATGTTTTACAATATCTTCACAGAGCTATATTTTCAAATAACAGTCCCAAAATATTTTGCCTGGGATGAAGACTTCAATACACTTTCCAGAACAAATCCTGATATTAAGTAAATCTTTTTTTCCTTATTCCTGACTAAATAAGCTGTTTGCTTGGAGAAGCCCATATTTGTTAAAGGAGAGTGAAAGGATAAGTATGTTCCTGTAGTACCAAGAAGTATTACAAAATCTTCTGTCTTGACCTAGGTGGTGCACAAGTGACAGTTCAATATGAATTTTCAGATGAAATGTTCTAGAGACACAAGACCTGAATAACAAAAGTAAATAGACAAGTTAGTTTCCAACAACAACAATAGAAAAGCCTGAACTATAATTTCAAAATATCTTGAAGGAGGAAGCTTGAGCACAGATCTACTTTTCTTCCTCTGGTCAGGGTTGAATAGTTGTAGGGAAGGGCCGTAGTGCCCCCAAGTGAGAAAAACTCACTTGTATACTGCCCATTACGTGCTCTGCTTTTCTTGTGTTGCTCTCTGTTGTCACAGGGATTGCCGATGAGCCAAAATATATAAATGAAGGGAAATGAGACTGTTTAGATTATACTGTGACCTCATCCAAAAGACTTTGTATGCCACCTCAACCATTTCTGTAATCACTGTTAATTCATTATCGGAGGAGACTGCTCTGCAGTGATAGGGATTTGCAGTGTGCCACACTGTCATCGAGGCTGCTTCTGTTTGCAGAACCTGTGATTTAATGCTAGGCTATCCTTCCATTGGCTTCATAAAACCAAGCAGGTTTTTGAGTGGCAGGTTGCTGCTTAAATCTGTCACATCACTCTGAATATTTGTACACCAAATCATGGTCATTATTCATGCTTTTATCAGCTGCTTCTGCAGCAAGAGGACACCTTGTCCCCTTTCATCTTTAGAATTCGCTTGCCAGGCGATTAAAAGGATTTGTGTCTGGCAGCTACGTAATCCAATTACACTCGCCTTGCAGAAATAGTGAGATTAAGATTCTGTCCATTTTGTTGATACATTCTGGTGTGTGTTGGGAGTCAACCTGGCCTTGGAGTCAGGACATCTGAACTCAGTTTCCACCACATGTTTCTTGTGTGACAGGACATAAGAGTAATGTAGGTTAAACAAGGCTGACTGTCACCACTTAGTAAAGAGATTTACAGTAGTCAGTGCACTGGAGAAGGATAGAGGGAAACTGCAACTGTACTCTTCAGGAGTGTTTCTGAAGCACTAGGCTAGAGACTCTAAGGTAGAGGAGAATATGCTCTTCTCTTTGCTGATGATGAAACCACTCTGTAGCCAAGAATTCAAGATCTACAGGGACAGAGAGAAATTGCAGAACTTCTCTTGTCTTTGCAGCCTGGTGATTAGGACACTGCCAAAAGGGGGTTGGTATGGGCCTTCTGGTTCATGCTGCTCGTGACTTTTTATTGCAAATGTTATTGACAAAATGATAGCTTTTAAAGGAGTTAGATAAGTGGGGAGGGAGAGTTCATGCTGGGAGATGCCAGGGGATACTGGCAGATTTGAGGATCCTGCTCTTGGATTTTGGGAGTCTAAATTCCACAAAAGTCCTTCAAGTTCTAAATCTTGTTTTGTGTCTGTGTCCCAAAGGGATGAGATCTGCTTGCTTCTTGGGAGTGTTGAGATTTTATTAATGCTGGCTTCATACTTTGAAATCTTTCCTCTACCAGCCTGATAGGTAGGGATGAATCTAGGGAAAAGAATAAATAATGTGGAAGCTGACATTGTTTATCACTGTTTTGCAGAATAGATTATTGTCTAGAAGGGCTTAGAGGACATTTTTTCTGAAATAGAATTGACCTCCTTCTTAGGTAAAGGAAGAATAGAGGAAAAGGAGGAGGAAAAATTATATTAAGATCTTCAGTTCAACTTGCTTAGAGTGTTCTTTGCTTTCACGTTCCCCTGCATACCTTCTTTAGAAGAAGGAGATTTTGATAAATTGTGCTGGGCCTTCAACTAGAGAAGAAACCAAAACACTCTATAGTGAACTAGTCCCTGAAAATAAGTCTCTGTCTTAGAGATGTCTGTCGGTTCAGCAAGAATTTAAGTTGGGCTTGCTTGGTTCTCCTAGCCCCTGGTAAATATTGTAGATATTTGACCTGTATGGGAGCATGAGTGATGTAGAGCAATTGGATAGGCAGAAGGAAACTTTGTGGCTCGTACGGGAGGAGGTGTGTCTGTCTTCCAGTTCCATTTTTTTGGTTAGAAAAACTGGTGACTGTGAAAGTAGTACTTGACCTGGGACTCGCAGCACACAGATCCTTGTTATATTTGAGCTTTTATCCTGCTGAGGCAGGAACCATCAGGCTTAAAAGATCACAGAGGATTCAGTGCTTTTAGGGTGAGGAAAGTTTATATGTTTCCTAATGAACAAATGAGTACTACATTAAATTCCATGGAGATGCTTTCAGAAAGTGGTAACAAATATTTTCCATGCAAATGTATGGATTAGTATAGCCCAACTGACAAAAAAAATAAATCTTTTGTACCATTTCACTGGAAGAGTAAAACATCTTGGCTGGACAAGTCCACCAGAAACTAGATTTGCATGGTTTATCTTTTTATTTTTATTTCTTTCCTGTCAGTGGTGCTTATGTCACCCACATAAATCCTTGGGTGTAATTCCCTTACAATTAAAGAATACCAGTTCCACTCATCTTCTCCTCCCCCTGTCCTGCAACAAATTCAGGTCTCCCTCCTCACTGGATTCTGTGCAACCCTTCCTTAAATGATTTGAATTATTATTTCCTATATCCACCTAATAGGTATAAATGTTCCTTCCTCTCCTCATCGCTGAATTCTGGGACAACTTTGCGCATTCCACAATAAATGGTCTTGGAGTCCAGAACTTGTGGGTGGGTCACTGTGGTCTTTCAGCATGCTCCATATGCTCACGACCCAGTTTTGCGCTCCTCTTCGTCTATCAGTAGACCTGTCAGGAGTCCAGTTTCTCACAGCTTTGCTCAGGCTCTTTCTGTAGGTGGGGAAAGAGTCATGTCTTCAACTGCTTTTCTCCCTGCACTTTTTACCTCCTCTCCTGAGCAAATCACAGCTCATGCAAAGACTGCTTTCTGACCTGTCTCCTAGCTCCAAACAAACAGCAGCATGGTTTGAGTGGTATTCTCTTTTCTGTTCCCAAGGGCTCATTTGGTTCCCCATGCTGATGTGTCACCTGCACAGGCATTCTTTCTGAATGAGCAGATGAATGAATGTGTTCAAGCATTAGACTTGCATCTGCTTCTATAAATTAAGAAGTCCCAAATTTCCTTTTACATTGCAGCATGTCATTTCTACTGGGATACACTAGTTTCTTCCTCCTTTGTCTATGAATCTTTGGCTGTAATTTTTAGCTGGCTACATTTTAGAGTTTCATCCCAAATGCATTCTGTGCTTTATCTATGTGAATGTCTAGTAGATTCCTCCTACATCTCTTCCAGTGCAGTTTTCATTGCTTTCCAGCTAGATCCCAGTTAGCTCTTCATCCTTATCCTTCTTGACTTTAAGTTTCTTCAGCACAGCCAGCCCATGCTCTTATCTTGAGTTTTGTTGTCTCCTGATTTGCAGGAGTCTGTCATCTCTGGTTGTTCTGTTGCCTGTCTAATTGCTGCTGCAGATAATGCTTCTCACTTGTCGTTCCCACCTCAGCAAAGAAGTTGGGAGTTTCTGTAGAGCTTTGTTCTTGCTTTCTTTCCCAGGAGTTCACAAACTCAGGATTGTAAGTGGGGTTACAGGCTCATCAGAAGTTCAGTTTTTGCTGCTGCCACCTGCAAGTGAAGTAGCAACAGGACACTTACGGGTATTGCAATTCGTAGTTTGTCTTACTTTTCAATACAAATTTGATGACTGTGTCTTGTGCACAACTCTCAAAACCACCTCTCTTCCAGATATGCTTTCTTATACCTGCCTAAAATACCTGTGTTTGTATTTTACTTCTTTTCATAGATAAATTTAGGGACAGTTAGTGTACAAAATGACTAATATGGAGCTCTTCATAGTCTTCATGTATGATGAAACTTTTCAGCTACTTAAACTGGTGTACTCCTATTGCTTCTCCTAGTGGCCAGTGCTTTCTTCATGGTCTCCCAAGAGGTCATCAGTGCCTTCAAGGCTAAATCTTAGCTGTCTTGCCTCTTAGCTTTTACTCAGAAGGTCACTGGAGTATGGAGTACTTTGTGTGGTGTTTATACATAGCTTACCAGAAAAGGATGTTGAACTATAGCTAGGGCTTTTAAGTACTCATATCTATATAAACAAGTAATAATTTCACTTACGTTGTCAACTATATGTGGTTGGGATTTTCAAGCTAGACAGCTTTCTTCATAGGGAGAAAAGCAGAGTGAGAGAGGGGGATAGCATGCGTATAGTTATTGCTGAAGACACATAAAGAATATCAACCATTTTGTTTCATTGTAGACAGAATATTTTTTACTCTTCTTTCAGCTTAGCTATCTGGGGCTGATAACTGTTTGTTGTAATACTCTGTAAAATAGTTATTTTTTCTCAAAGCAAACAAAAATGGGGAACATTTAAAGAGAAGTTGTCAACTTAAAAATCACATTCAGTCTAGAATGACTGAAATGAATGCTCCTGATCTGGAAAGAAATCAAGAGATTTTTTTCCACTCATCTTTCAGTTTTAGTTTTGGACTGAATAGCACCTTTTTGTAAGTAGTTTCATCACATGTTCAGTCCACCAATGAAACTTGTGTGACTCTGCCCTAAAACTGTGTTAGGAGGTTAATATCTAAAAATGTTAGTAAAAAAAAATTTAAAGGAAAATTTGAGGATCACATTATTATGAATCCTTTATCATTTAAAAGAAAAAAAAGCTAACAGAAACCCTACAGACAAACCTGAGTATAGTTTAATTTGCCACTGTTTCTTTACTGTCCTTTTTCTACTCGTGTATATTGTATTTCCATTGCAATTTTTTGTTGTCCAACTTCAAACTGAACCTGCAAATTTTAAAGGAGAATAATTATTTTTTTTCAGAGTGTTGGGAAGAAATTACCTCCAGCCACAGCAACTCAGGAGCCAACAAAAATAGAAGTGGACAGCAGAACAAAAAGTAGGTTTCATAGCTTTTCTCTTCTTTGCCCTTTGTGCTATTAAGCCTCTTTCAAGCAAGCTGAGCATTTTTCTCTGGATTTGGCTAAAAGAGTGTCCTGTATACATGAAAAGCAAGGATGCAGATGGATATATTTAGGACAAACTTTGAGTAGGTGGTACACAGACAGAATGCTTTGTTTCACAGATTCCTCTGAATTGTTTTTGCTCTGATAATCCTACCTCGAGTTTTCTGCCACCAAAAATCAAATTATGTGGAAATTATCAAAGTTGAGTAAGATCCAGCTTCATCTGTTGTGACTTGTAGGTGGGTCATAGAAAAAAATCTCTGTTTCTGAATGCCCTTGCTTTGTTCTTTTTTCTTTGTTTATATAGCAGAAATCATTTGTGTGGGTAGTATAGTTTGTATGGGAAATGAACAGAGTCCAAGAACTTCAGTTTTGTTTTGGTTATTTAGATGCTTAGAAGAACAAAAAGGAATAATTAAGTGTTCTAGGAAGGTCTCAGTGCTGTTCTGGGGAGGTGTTTGTAAGTAGCTTACCAAATCCTCTGATTTTACTTATATAAAGTTACAGCTCAGTGTTATGGATTCAGGTGGGAAGCAATAAGAAGGAAGAGAACATAGCTATATATTACAAAAGAAATTAATTATAATAGAAAGTGTTGAGTTTTTAAGTCTTGCGTAGTCCTTCTTCCCTGGTGTGTTTATCTTTTTAGATCGTTAACAGATAACGTTTTGTCTCAGAACTGAAATACCTACAGATGCAGGAAGGCAAGGATCTGGGGTAGCAGAACAGCGGCTGTCTGACAAAAGCGTATGGTAAAGACCGTGGTTACCATATGCTTTCAGCTCAGAGTTGCAAAAGCAGCTTAAAAGAGCTTAGTGAGTTACTGTCCATTAGCTGCACCACAGTAACTGACTTGCTGCATCCTCTTATCTTGTTCCCCTTGTGACGCAAGGCTGTTAATGTGAAGTATTGCAAGAGCTCAATTGCCTGGAGAAGCGAGAACTTGAAATACTGAAAAGCATGCAAACTGGTATTGTAGAGCAGGGCTCCAGAACGAACGTGCTTTGGAATTACCTTTGCCAACCTGCAGCTTGAGCAGGTGCCATCGGAAGGGGTGGTCCCATGGGCTTTCCCACCTGCGGCACTACCACTTGTGTGGTGAGCCAGGCTGGGAAACAGCTGCCTCTTTCCACATCAGCTCGTACTGCCAGCAGCTGAAACTGCTCACTAAATCACAACCCAGGATACTGTAGCTTTGTACTTTTACCGCGTATAAACAAACGTGAAAGTCTTCTGAACAAGGGTTGGAGAACTGTAGCTTCCACAGTGGCACATTGTATGCCTGACTGCAGCGGCCTCCGCTTTTGCCTGGGAAGGTAAGGTCCCAGGCTTGCTTGGAGCCTGTAACTGCTGAGCTACACGGGTACTGCGCCGTTCTCCAGGGGAGTAGCGTGAAATATAAGATCCACAGGTTCAGCTCAGTGCGGAGAGGGGGCTCTTGGATACATGATTTGGATTCCCTTGGGATTACTGCCAGAGCAATGCTGGAAGCAAGAGAGATTGCACTGCTGGAAGAGTAATACAGTTTTTCATGTTCCACCTGTATCTTTCCATGACTGATACTGTTATTCCTTATTCTCTGCTGGATTTAAAAAAAAAAAAAAAAAAGCACATACACTGTGGAATAGCCCATGTAGCCAGGAAACAGAGAGGAGCACCATCTTCCTTCTCTGCACAGAGGAGCTTCAGCCTGGAGTGATGGTTGCTGACTCTTCCCACATCTCGATAGATGACCCAGTTGTTTTTCTATACCTTTCCTGATATGATGGGGGAGCGGCTGGCAGCAGGGCACTTGGTGTGCATGCCATTCGCTCCGCCTGGTACATGCAAGATGGCCTAAGTTCTGCAATGGGATGAGCTGGTCAGAGCAAAGGAGGAACAGTATGTTCTATAGGTGCATCTCCCAACATGGTGCTACGTAAATTTCCCTAAGAAAAGGCCTTGAGATTTTGGGGAATAAACAGATGACCCTTCAAGGCCAAAGAGAAGACAGAAGGACTTTTGCTCAACAAGAGAGCACAGTGAAAGCACAAAAGCTTAGAGAGCTTGAGCAGTCCCTTGGAAAACAGAAAAGGAAAGGAAATATCACTAACCTTTTAGGAACGAAAGAATGCATCTTTGAATAGAAGAAGGAGGAGCTTTTTGTTTTAGGTTTGTGGTTGCTTAGACTTCTAAGGCAATTAATCTGCTGTTGAATTTTCAATTGTCTTATATATCTGGGATGGCACATGCATGCCTGCATGTATTTCATGTATTTATATGTATATATAAGTATCAGTTTAAGTGTCTTGCAAGGGAAAGGCTGTATTGTAGAAAGTATGTATCAATTTTCAAGTAGCTCTGCTGGATTCTGAAATTCAGCAAAGCAAAAACATTCACAGTGACTGACAGAACTATTGCAGATTACTGAGACTGCAAAAATGGAGTGTTAGTAAGCAAATGGCAAAAACAGCAAAGTACATTGAGCATGGTACTTAATTTGGTTACTCCACTTACTGATTATTTACAGTTTGTGTTAACCTATTGCATAACAGGAATACCAAAATCCTAGCAAGCTACTAATCTTTTTGCGTGATGCTAGAAAGAGTATAAAGGGTAGCTGAATCTGGATTAATGAACCCATAATTAGTTCTGGATTTTTTGTTTGTTTTGTTTAATGATGTGGTGTTTTGATAGTTTGAGTCTGTTGAAGTTCTATGAAAATATAAATGAGTCTTGAGTGCAATGATTAATAATAAAACCAAATTCTGCTGAGTGCATTGTTTTTTCTGTTTTGCTTTGTTTTCTGTTTTGTGTTTTTGGTAACAATGATGTAATTTTTCACTAGACTTTGTAGATTTTATTCCATTTCAGAAAACTTTTATGTGAGCGGTAGTTAAAAACAGGAAGCTTGAGCTCAAGAAGTACCAATTTAATGCTGCTTGTTTTCTTACTTAGCATTACTGTTTGTATCCATATTGATTGGTGAAGGATTTAGACTTCATCAAGGGAGAAATAATTAAGCCTCAAAAATCAAGTATATGGGGTGGTTGTTTGTTGTTACTCTTTAAAAAGAGTAACTATCAATTTCTGAAAAGTTAGATGTATGAATCTAGAGCCCTGTAGTTAGATTATCTGAGATGGAGGAAATCCTACCATGGGGCAGAACAGGTGTTGCCTACAAACAAGAAAGCAGCAGAAGTAAGCAGAAGAACCTGTGTCATCCTAGCCTGAGAAAAGAAAATTCCAGAGTCACTGTCCCCTGTGAAATTTAAGCTTAAAGGTTTTGTACATCTCTGGACAGCTGTCTCGAATGTCACAGCTTACCCTAAGAGTCTGGCAGGAGAATAAATAGACGGGGCACCCTTTTAAAATGAGCAGGATCTGCTGATGCAGTAAATGGAGTTTGCTCAGTTCTAGTTTGGGCAGTATAATTATTTAACCAGTCTCAAAATAAATACATATCAAGCCCCTGGATTCTGTGAGTGAAGTACAGCGCTTGCAACAGCCTAGGTAATGAAGCAGCTATATTCTGTAGGAAGGCTATCTCTTGCTGCCTTTTTCCCTCTTGGAGGCAATGTTTCTCTAGGGGCTTGAGACTGTATCAAATAGGCCACATTTTGAACGCAGGACAGACTGTAGGACATAAGGTGTTGAAAGAAGGTGCATGCTAACTATCTGCCTAAATCATCCAGTTCTTTTTAGAGGACAGCCTCTCTATTGTTTGGGGTGGTCCTGAGACTTTTCCCTCAACGAAGCATGGGCAGTGACAGGCAACTTGTAATAAATACCTAGTTCCTTGCTGCTGTTTTCTCTCGCAGCTTCTGAGCTATGATGGTGATGCTGGGAAGGGTAATTGTGGTTCACTATGGGGTCTGTCAGAGAAGCTAGCAGTGGCTTTGTTCCTCCTTCCGAAGGATAGGATTACAAGGGACATGGGCAGAGAAAATGCTTGCTACTGTGTTGTCGTTGTACCTAATCTAGTTGAAACACTGCGGTTCAGAAATCATAGGAGGTACTCGGGTGCATATTTTCAAATGGGATTGTACCTAGCCCAAGCCCACTCAGTTTAAAATATGTCAGGCCAGAAGTTGGACATCTTGCATTAGATCCAACTCATTTGAGTTTTAAGACATATAGCAAGGTTCATCTGCTCACTCAGTTCCCTGAGAAATGTCCATTGTATAAGGCAGGTTGTTTTCTGTTGCTTCGGAGGAGCTGTGAGTATGCAGGGAGAGACTGTGGTCTGAAAGAGTAAATTGTTGTTGAATTAATAAATGAGGACTGAAAAGCTCATGAATATCATTTTTTTTCCTTCCTTAGTGTTTCCAAGATATCTACTGCTGGGGGATTATGGGGAGGTATATTTTTAAAACATATCTTCAGGTCAGAGGAAAGAAAGAGAGGCGTCTGGAAGAACCATCTGTGATGTGTAAACCCAGCCTTGGATGTCAAATGTAAAAATGGGATTTATCATCCACAGTTAAGGGATGATTGATATTGGCATCTTAGTCTGAAGCTTTGTTTTGACTTAAGGCCATTTACCAGGCTTGTAATAGGATATGTTATTTTGACCTTTAGTGGTTTTTTGTTTTGTTTTGTTTTATTTTGTTTTCCACTTAGAACCCCCCCCAAATTCACCAAGTTCCAGTGTGGCATCTATTGGGCTGTGTTCAAAATGAGTATTGCTTTTTATCTTTTTTTTCTTCCTATGTAAACATAACTGCTGAAATTATGTACTTCTTGCTATTTTCTACTCCGCTGAGTAAGGACAGTTTTAGAATATGTGACATAGCCTATTAAATTTTTCTCTGCTTTTATTAATCTAATTCGAAAGGTTCATATTATTTTGAGTCCTGTTTGCCTTTGGTTTTACTTACTTAAATCATGTTGGCCTACCATTCCTATAAGAGAAGTTTGAAAGCTGACTTTGTCCAGTTCATTTACATAGTTCCAAATCCATCGGTGTTCTTGAGACCTAGCTCTGTCGCGGTGTGATCCAGAGGGTCCTCACTGGGCCGAGGAACATACTGATTTAGTGTATGTCAATGTGAATCACACTGGAGGAATCCAGCCTCCTACTATGCATTAACCATGATTTTTTTTCCCACGACTATGCCTTCAGCCCTGTGTTCTCGTGCCAGCCTTCAGAGCATGGGGCAGCTGTGAGACTTCCCCAGCTTCCTCTCGCACCTCTCACAAGAGTGTCTCCTGGCTCTTTATGAACTGCATCAGCATTTGCCTGGGCTTACAATACGTTTTTAATGAGTCATTTTTCTCTAGTTTAATTCATTGTTTTCATTGTTTCTCTGCTATCTGGATATTTCCAAAAAAAAAAAAGAAAGAAAGAAAGAAAAGAAAAAGAAAAAAGTAAAGAGCTTGATGTGGAGGGCAGAAAGGTCATGGGAGATCAGAGTTCTTGATAACAAAACTACAAGGTGAAGTTCCATAGACATTTCTTATATGTGAAGGACTATGAGTTCTTAGCTTAGTCTTGCTGCTTTTGATAGCCACTTACTGTGGGATCCAGGTTGGCACATACTCTGAAAGGAAAAGTTTAAAAACAGGAAGAAAGAGAGCAATTACTTACCTGATTATCAACTGACTTCTTCAGATGCTGAAACCACAGCCTTCTGTCCACTCAGTCTGTCAGGGTCTTTGTCATGATTCAAATTTACAGTCTTCAAATAGCAAGAAGGAGCCGAGGGAGGTTTGCCCATTATAAGATTCAGGAGATGTGAGCGCACTGGACACTTGCTATTGAAAGCATACTTTAACATAGGATTCATTCACACCTTGGGCGAGAGCTGCAGCACTGACATCCTTTTAGAACAGTACCGTTACTGTGGGTTAGTGGCTGCTGCTCTCTGTTGATTAGATGCGCGTTGTGCTGGGCTCCCCACCTAATGCAGAGATTGTGTGGTTAGTCAACGGGGGAGCAATGCGTGTACTTGAGAATGGACGTTCAGCAGGGATCCTCCTTGGGTCCAGGTGGTGATTGCCTCCAAGAACCCAGCCTGACTTCTGTTCTGTTCTGTGTCACAAAAAAGAAATGCTAAGCCTGTACCCAGTAAGCAGAGGCTTCACTGAGTGCAGCACTCAACTTCTTTAGTACCATATTGTGTCTACATCATCTTTGCACTAATTCATTGAATCCATTATTTAGCAAAGTTGTTTTTTAGGATGGGAATACTCTCAGAATAGAAAACAAACAAGCAAACAAACAAGCATGATTATCTAAGGTAGCATACTCACTGAACTGTAAAAATGTTCTGAATCTCATCAGTTTCTCTTACATGCTGCTCTACATCTACCTGACCTAAGTTAGTATATGTCAACTTCCCACCAGATTGTACGTACAATGTTATTATGGTGTCCTGAAGACAGGATAGTGAGCAGGTGAAACATACGAACTGCGTCCATGAAGAGCAATCCAAACCCTTCTTTCCAGACTGCAGTGAACTAGCAATTAGACACTCCTTTCATGTTTTGAAGTTAGTTGTGATGTAGGGGTCAGAGGTAATCAAAACTGAGACACTGAAGTGAGGTGAATACATCTACAAAGTCACATGCACTTCTACAAAGGGTCCAGTAATTTCTGTGAGCATTTCATTGGTCTTTTTAAACCTGCTGTCTTAGAATATCGCATATTTTTATACATTATTGAACAGCTGGAATGCACATTGCCTTTTATCTGTAAGACACATTGACATACTTGTCTGTTGCACAGCAACATATTGTAACTTCTTTTCAAGACAACTGCTTTTTAAGATTTCTGAGTAGGAGTTCTGGCTCCTGTATTTTCCAGATGAAAGTTGAGATGATGCCCTTGTTTATAGACAGTAAATGGAAAAGGGAAGAGGAAACTTTAGACGAATATTCAAAAATCTTCTTTTATGCTGAGTACACAGAAGGCTTAGTTATGAATGCCTTTATCAATGTGTTATTTATTATTTTGTCATCTGTGTAGATTCAGAAATGCTTGCTTTCTTGCACACCAGGGGATAGATAAGCTATGCCAACCTACTAGGTCCTTTATGCTCCCAATTTATGTGATCTGTTTGAATGCTATACCAGTGGAAGTATCGAAGCAGGTGTCAGACAGGCTTACCCTAAGGAAAATGGTTTGTGGCAGGTTGCAGTCTGGAGCAATTCTATTTGTGATGATCAGAGAGTGACAGCATGGCTGAGGTTGGCAGGGATCTCTGGAGATCACCTGGTCCAACACCCTGCTCAAGCAGGGACACCCAGAGCAGGCTGCCCAGTCCCATGTCCAGGCAGCTTTTGAATATCTCCAAGGAGGGAGCTATTGGGAGATAATGGTTCTGGGGGTTACAGAACTGACTCCTTGGGTGACATGCATGGGAGTTCTCATCAGTGTGGAGTTTTTAAAATATTTCATACAATTTATGAAAATCTATAATACAAAAAGAAAGATGGCAGGAAAATGAAACAGCATGCAGAGACAGTTGTGGAACACTTCATGAAGATTTTCACCCTTGCATAAGCGGTTTTTATAAAACGATAATTTATCACATTGAATATTCTTCCTTTCAGCTAAGGAGTATTGCAAAGTGATATTTCCATACGAAGCACAGAATGATGATGAACTCACAATCCGAGAAGGTGACGTCGTCACACTTATCAGTAAGGTAAGAGCAGTATTTTTCTCCTATAAGCAGGGATCCAGTTTTTAAAATAGACATCATTCAATGACCATAAAATCTCTATCTGTGCCTTTGACAGAGTCCTTCTTAAAATAATGCTGTTTTAGCAATGAAACATTAAATAGACTTCAGAAAGTCCTACACATCTCCCTTCCTCTTGTGCTTTAGAGCCTTACCTCGGTAAGATTAAGTGAAGAACAGCAGACTCATACTCCTGAGTTTACGAGTTTATACAATTCATTTTAATTTGAATATATTGACAGAGCTACCTAAATCCTTAATTGATTCCTGTAACAAACAAAATTGTAGAGAATAAACTGGAAGACTCAAGAAAGCAGCAGATCTGAACATCCCTGGTAGGTATGCAAGTTGTCTTTATTGTAGGAATTGTGAATTAGAATTTCTGGGTTTGATGGAGATAACGTGCCAAAATTAGTTTAATAAACACTTATGTAAAATGTTGCCACCCTTCACACTAGCATAATGCAGAAAATTTTCACAGACGATAACACAGAAATGAAATTAAATCATTTCAGATCTCAGTGTTCTTTTCTTAAAAATTACTTGAGATGATTCAAGATTAGAAATGGAAAGCCAGTGTCAAGATTTATACTAAATCGCTAAAAATTGCATGGTATCTAGTTAAATAACTAATTTACAACAGTAAAATGTTGAGCAAACAATTTTTTTTTTTTTTTTTTTTTTGGTGGAAGACTTATGCACCAAAGAACTGATTATGGTTTAGTGGAACTTAATTTCCTGTTTTTGCTTAAAGACCACAGTTTGCTTAAATGGTTTTGACTCCTGGACATAAAGTATTTAAGAAAAAAAGTACAAACTGGAAGAGGCTGTGGATTTTGCATAGTGAAGATGAACTGTAATAGGATGCGCAACAATGCTGTTGTTTGTGCTTTAATGAAAGTAAAAGCACAAATTCTGTAATTGATAAGTTTCATAAGAAATTGTTACTTAACTTAGCAATTTGGCACCTGGGGAAAAAATCAAAAACCTTGGGAAATACATCCGTGGCAGTGTTCACTCTGTATTAAGCTGTTTACAAACTGGGAGGATATCTTCTTTGTCCATATCCATGGAGCCAAGGAAAGATAATCAGACATTGGTAGGAAATAAATTGTGAATTTAAAAAACACTTTGTCTACATTAAATATTCCTTAATGGCTACTGAAGCCTAACAATTATCAGCATCTTTGTTACAAGCTTCACTGCAGTGACCTTAATGTGCATGGAAAGGATAGGTCTTCACACTGAAAAACTCATACATGCCTACAGCATGGGTGTAGATCAGTGTATTTCTCATCTGTTTTTTTCACATCTCCATTTTTTTCCCTCCAGTATTTATTAGAATTACAAAAAATCCACAGTTGCCAAATGACTCTAGCCTAGCTGTCCTTCTTAAATTCCAGTACTCTACAAAAATTTTCTTCTTTAGTGATGCAACTACTAGAATTCCTGTGCTAGATCCGAATCTTGCATACCGGGATTCATTCCTTATTCAAATTGATTTGATGTTTTTAGTTATAGAAAATGTCACTTCTCTTATTTCACATAGATTAAAAGTAATTAAAATGAGTCAACGCTGTGCATAAAGCTGTTGTTTCTGGTGTTTGGTATTTTATTATTTCATTTTCTTTTTCGTTTGTGTGGCTTTTCCAATCAATCTAGCACTTGCCCCCAGTGAATTTTTGTTTAGCTTGTCTTCAAAGCTGTTTGGCTTTGCTTGATTTAAAATGTTCTCATGTAATTATTTAACAGTGTCTCTGAGCACAGAAATGACTTTTAATAATTTGCTCCTGTCCACTTTACGCTTTATTGACCAGGCTGATTTAACTCTCTGAGATGGCTGGTCTCCAGGTGGAGATGTGTTCTTCAGTATACATGGATAAAGAGACAATTGCTTTGCTGAGTTTTCAATGTAAGATTTCATTTGCTTACTTTTTTTCCCATTCTCTTCTTGCTGCCTCTATGCCAACAATGGAAGTTTTTTAGTCTTTTGTAGTAATTCAGCTGGTTTGACTGAATTGATCAGTTTTCCTAAATATGCAGTGAGAAGTTTGCAAGTATATTTTCTAGTATATCCTCCTGTCTTTCTGTTCTATAATCTGATGGTATCAAGCCTCTGCAGACATTTTTTTTTTCTCTTTTCTGT
Organism: Chauna torquata; assembly: GCA_013399475.1. Taxonomy (NCBI): domain Eukaryota; kingdom Metazoa; phylum Chordata; class Aves; order Anseriformes; family Anhimidae; genus Chauna; species Chauna torquata. The sequence goes on along the minus strand of VXAL01006786.1, from coordinate 12,568 downwards.
GGTATATCACATGTCCATGAACAATTACATAAAACCATGCTCTAGAGAGTGGGGGATCTCAATGCAAAAAAGCCTGGCGTTTCTCCTTGGATGCTTTTTTATGCTTTGTCTGAACTAATCTGAGATACTGAGGAAGTAGTGCTTAACAAGCAGTCACTTTGCAGATCCTTTTGTGGTTTGCAGACCTCATTGCAGACAGGCTTGTGGGTATTTTTCATCTGTTTTTAATACATAGTTTAAAAAATAGAATTTGGAGTCAAGGTCTTTGTCATAGAGTTCTGAAAACCATGGGGTCTCCTCTATGCTCTTACCGTGGAAAACGGTAATTTAATTTTAGTCCAGATCTTCTCAAGCAGGTATCTTAACATTTTTCTTTTAGACAGCAATAACAAAGTCAGCTTCACTTTCTGCTCAGTAGTGGCTTCTGCCAAAGAGCTGCCTCTTATCCAGAATTCAAATCCCCGTGCTTAGAACGTCTTTTCCCTAACCAGAATTAGTGATCCATATGGACTAAGAGGAATTAAATAGAAATATACTTCAGCATTTCAGTTTGAGCCTTTCAGAAACGATTACCATGGTTTCGCATTGCCATCAGATGACAGAGTTTCTTTTAATCTATTTGCAAGAAAGCGATTGGCAGGGCTTGTTTTCTGTGCTGGACAGCATTAGACAAAGTTTGTTCTTCCCAATTACCTAGATGCAAAGAGAGAAGATAGACTGTTATTTTAAAGAAATAGATGGGGGTAGCACTTCCTAAAACCCCAGATGCATTGTCATTTTCTTGAAATCACTAATACCAAAAAGAAGTAAGACTTCTCAGTATGAAAAGTACCTCATGAGGCTAATCTGTTTTCACATAGTCAGATCAAAAGGAATATTGAAGACTCACAATTTTAAATTGTATTAAATTTGCATTTATTTGAAAAAGAAAAAAACATTGACGAGAACATGTGGAAGTGGCTGAAGTAATAAGAAGTGAGTCACAAGAGAATGGGGGAGAAATCTTACGGAAATACACAAAATGCATTGCAAGAATCTTAAATGCAGGAAGATGAGACAGAACTCAATATGTAGGAAAATGAAGGTGGATGACTGAATTGAGCTAAATGGTAAGCTAGGAGAGCCTGTATGTTCATGCGCGTGTGAGAATGTGTGTGCCCCTGCAGATGAAGGGATAAGCCTACATCAGATTTCACTCTCTTTTCAGCTGAATTAATTATAAAAGTCCCTTTTCAAGATCTTCAATTATCTACTTAAAATAAAGAACAAACATATATATATATATATATTTTTGCCCAGGTCTTTACAGAATCTATTTCAAGTTCTCACTCTGTTATGATGGATGGTGAGATCTTGAATCAAAAGCTGATCAGATTTTCCATATAGGCCTCTGCGATAGGAGAATTTGAATGTCTGAATTATTTTGTGAAATAGCCGAAGAATATTTTGAACAGATTTGCTGAATCACAAATGACTTCCCTAGTCACTTGAAGAATGTGCTGGTCAGTTTTATTTTAAAACTTATGTGAGTCAAAAGAGGCTGATCATTTTCTGGTCAAAAGGTTGTATATTTTGGGAGATGTAAGGGCAAGAATGCCATTATGCCTGACTTACAGTCAGAAACAATTGCTAATTAAACAAAATACTGAGTCATTTTTCAATGAATTGCATGGGCCTAAATCATGCAAAAAGTACCTGATGAGATAGAGTACAAACATACGGTAGTAACAGTTGTTTCCTCATAGGTGAAAGTTTACCTGAAAGTAAGAAGAACAAAAGGAGAAACTAATGACTTCACATAAATGTATTCCAAAAATTTCTGGAAAAGATTTTTCTCTCCTCCTTCTCCCCAGTGAAGTTAATGCCTTTGTACATGCATAGTAAATGTTTTATTTATTAATTACTGGTAGTGAAGATGAACAAATTGTAGTCCTTTAATTTCTTCAACGCAAAATATTTAAAGAGATCAGAGAATATTGTTCAGAACTCTAGAGGCAGGTAAAAACTTCATTCTGAAGGCAATAAAACAGTAGACTTGGGACCTTTGTTTTACAGCAAGGGAGTCTAAGAAAAATGCAGCTTTTGAAGAAAGAGAGCAAAAAGCAAAATACAGTAATTTTACAGTTAAGATGATTGTTGCACAATTTGTTGATAAGATACATTCATAAGCTGAAAAGAGGTGAATGGCAAGAGGCTATGAGATTGATACTGTAGGTTATTCTTTGTAATGTCAAATGCTTGTATTCTTTAGGTAATTTTTTTTAGCATCTTCAAAATGCTCCTTACAGCATTCAGATAAGTTTGAGAACACGGGTAGTGATTGCACTGTGCAACCAAAAGAGACTGGCAAATGGGTATTTCATCATACTGAAATATTGATTTTGGAGATTGTTTTGTAATAAATAGAGTCACTTTTAAACAACAGAAGATTCACATGACATTTTCAACTGTCGTCTTGGAAGTCTTTTAGGATTTTTCATTCCAGCAATTCTAGACATAGCTACTGTAGGCTACTTTCCAGTCTTAATAGAGACTTTTAATGCAAATACTACAGATTTCTCAGCAGCTCTAATAAATTCTGAAAAAAATGTAAGATTTGAGTGGCATATAGAAAATTACCTATGTGAGAAATTGATAGTAATACCTAAATAATTTCAAAGCGAATACATCAAGTGCACGCTGGCAGCTCTGCACTCATTTGAAAGCAGTTTTACTTGCAATACTATTTGAAAAGTGTCAGGAAGATTTCGTTTCGCTGCATCAATCTACCTGAGCTCTAGGCAGTAAAGTCCACAATATTCCCGGGAATGAAAATAGTCTGGAAAAATAAAATAAACTACTTCAAAAATCATTGCAAGTTTGAAAGTTGACAATAATAGAAGGGTATCCTTACCTGAACCCTTACTATTGGAGTAGGAGTAGTGGAGGGTGATATCAGTGGCGGTTCTGTTAATTCTGAATTTCCATGATGTTGAAACTAATAGGTGTCAATAAAAATCAGCTGGAATAATAATCTTGTGCCTTGCTCTGCATACTCATCCTGGCTGTGTCCCTTCATCTACATGTACCTGGACTGCAAAGTCTTTCTTCTCGTGCTGCAGGCTGACAGCTGAGTACAGGGCATTTTTGGTAGCCGCACGTTGCTCTGGAGTAATGGATGGATGTTGGGGCCTTCCTGATTTTGCAAAATGGCTTTCATGAGCAGGCAAGTTTCATGAGGAGGCTCCAGCCTTCCTGTGGATCATCAAAACTGTCTGAAGAATTAATGAGTTAAATTAATGAATTAAAGAGAACAACAGCAACTTACAGCCTCCCAAAATCTTCCTGACACTTTTCAGATAGTACTCGGAACCGTGGTGTATTGGTATCGTGAAAGACACAATAGGGTAATGCCCGTCACTACTGATAGACTTACATGACAAAATTTTCTGGTCTAGGTATTTAATGGCAATCCAATCTGTTGTGATTAATGTTGTGTTGGGGAAAAAGGAGCCATAAACCTAGTTTGTGAAAATGAGCATAATAGCAATCAGTTTTTGCATTGTATTTGCATTTGGTGGTGGTGTTGATAATTTGCTTTACTGTGAGATTTGCAAGTTTGATGGTTCAAAATGCTGTACATTTAGGGAGTCCCTGCCCCCAGGCAGATACAATCAAGTGTTAAGACAAACGAATAAGTACAGGCAAGTAGAAGGGTATAAGGAAACAATGAAATGAAATTTAGTCCTAATAGCCCTCTTCCACAATGTCACGTTTTCACTGTTACAGTGGCTGCTCTGTGTGTTTGTCTATGTTAGAGCATGGAGTCTATTCTTATGCAGAGAGCTTAACATTTTCCAATTCTTAGTGTAGTCTTCAGGCATTTAATTTCACCCTCGCTGTATTTATAGACAGTTTCCCAAGCACGGACCTTTTGCCAAAACAATTCTCCCAGTTTTGTCCCTTACAACATCTTTAAATGCTCATCCTGGTCCAGGAGGTAATTGTCCAGAGCACTTTCTTTAGCTGAGAGATTGCCAAGGATAACTTGACTGGGTAGGGCTGTGAAGGAAAACAGCTGCTCTGAGGGATGCAGGAGGCTCCTAAAGGGATGAAATTAGTAAGTGCTATTTACGAGAGTCTTGCCAGTTCGCTGAGGCCATGAGAAGGGGAAGGAGGAGGAACCAGACAGTGTGCTAGAGGAGGGCGATAGCTGATATTTAATTGAGCATTTTGCTAGATTATGGTGTCTCTAGGGTAGAAACCTGTTTCCTGGGTTTGTTTGTGCATTTTTTTCCTCATTGCTGAATTTTTCTCTATGCTTTTAATTACAAACAACACACACATACTTGACAACCCTTGGTTATAGAAATATATGTACGGATGAGAAGGCTTTTAGTTTTTCTTTCAGTATGAGCAAATAGGTACAGATAGTTTATTTTTCCATATTAAGGTGAAATTTTCAGTATTTTCCACTTCATGGGTAAAAAAAAAAAAGTGATAAGATTTGAAGTAATTAAAAACAAAGCTACTTGCCCAAGAAGACACAAATTTTCAAAGCTGAAAACATATGGTAGCTTAAGGTTGTGTCTTTCGAAAGGAGGGAAGAAGTCAGTCCTATTTCAGAATAGTCACTTACGTAATTTTATTTTTCCTTGATTGACAGATAAAAACTTCTATCTCATTTTTAGAAATGAGTTTGCTAATATAGCAATACAAAAAACCTCAAGGTTATGCAGGGAAAAATACATGGTCTGGTTTAGTAAAGTTAATAAAAATGGCTTTCTGTCAAAGCAGCAGCAGTGGATTTTTGTTGGCACTGAGTGTTTTGGTCACACAAATGCCCTCAGTTGGGGCTTTAGTACAGGGTATTTTGAGCATTTGTAACTTTCGCAACAATCCTGCATACAGAAACCAAAAGGAATAAGATAAATGAACATCAAATAATGTCCAGCATTAAGAAAGCTTTTATGATCTTGTATCTTTAAAGAACAGCACGTAAGCAATAAAGGCACTTACTGCTTACCTTTAGAAATAGATGTTTCCCTCAGAGAGAACAATACCTTAAAAGATCTCAGCACATGCCCTTTTCTGTCTCTCCTGAGATGTTAACCATGAATTATTCATCACATCTTTGGTCAGACCTAATAGCCATACCTAATGTGCTTCCTGCTCCTTGCCCCCTACGCTGTGCTCAGCCTGTTTCCCCCTCCAAGACATCCCTCCCCCTTAGCTGATTGAGAAATCTGCTTGTACCGAAGCTGCTGATTTCCTACAAGAAATTATTTTGCGAAGTGTGCATGCTGAGGGTGCAATCTGACATGATTAATGGTAGGCTGCTGCTGAAAGGGACGGGTCTGTTCCTTCCCTTTGGCCTTGCATCTGGCAGCCTTTGTCACCGGACACGCAAGCGCGTATGAGTTGGCATGGGTCATATGATGAGCAGGATTGCCCCTGTAGTCAGCAGCCTGACAAGAGATGGGCTTAGTGGTAGTGTGGAACTTTTCCCTCACCTGGGACCTTTCCCTGAAGATTTTGATCTAATGAGAATAAGAAGGTTGGGAATTTTTGCTGGGTTTGAAGTCATGGTGCAATGCGAAATGGTAACCAGAGTAGGTCCTGCAGAAAGAGACCCTTTTGACATGCTGCTAACGTGTGTGGCAAGCGTTTGGGGCAGAACTTGTGTCATTGTGTGGAAGTAAGAATGTTTCCTCATGTGAGCTATATAAAACTTGTAGGGATGCTAATGATTGAATAAGTCCATTTTCTAAAATGATTTGATATACTCAGTGAGTTATGGGGAAAACAGGCTGTGAGTAATTGTTCTCTAATTTTTCTTCTTGCCCGAACCTTGTCCTTGACCAAGACTTTTAAATGTTTACAAATAAATTTTTAACATTTATTCATATCTTGCAGCATTTCTTTGCTTCTGGGTTTAAAAATGGAACATTAAGTAAGGTCTATGTAGAGATAAGGGCTGACAATATGTTTAATTAGGTACCGGGTACAGCTTACAGTTCACTGGTATCTTTAGAAACATTTCTAAAACACTATTTTTTGAGCTGAACATGAAGCTAATAAACTGTGAAGCCAGAGGTTATTGCTGGGGAGGGGAGCAGCCAGCACTTCAATGTTCTTCTTGTTAGTGTATTTATATTTTTTTTCTTTAAGTATGCTCTGAAGTTCTTTCTTCCTGTTCTTGTTATCGCTGATTGCAGTGCTACAGCAGTGTTTTCAAAGGAAGGGATTGCATTGTTCCTAGAAAGTCCCAAATTTGAATTTTGACAAATGGAAGTTCACGCCAAGCTATGTAGGTGAAGTGAATGGATTCCCCATGCATGTAATGCTTCGAGATTTGCATCATCTGAAGAGTTAGGTTTATTTGTTACCATTTTTTAATACAGCCAAGCTAATCTAAAAAGGTGACATATTTTAAGATACAAGGGAAATAATTTTTTTCTGCCCTGTGCTTATAAAAGATATCACTGAAATGCCAAGGCATCTGGAAAACTGTGATTATTGCTCACAATGCAGGCGTTAGACTCACTGCTTAGATTCATCCTTTCTTTCATCCTATGTGTTGGGTTCATCTGCTGGCTTGATGGTTTTATCTCAAGTCCAACCTTGTCAGGGTAAGGAGAGTCATTTAACGGGAAAGTAAATATGCACATATAGTGCCAAGTAATTAGTTATTGTAATTAGGACCCTGGTCCTAAAATGTCTGTGATGTAAGTAGTAATGGCATTAAATTAATCCTTGAAATGATTTGTTTTATGTTTTTATTATCTTTCTAAATGCAAAAAATATAATTATATAAATATTGTATGTTGGCTTATCAGACGTGTACGTTTTGTCTGTTACTATAGCACCACCTTTCATGTTTGTGTTGGGTAATTTAGTTTTATTTTGAGTATTGGACTGCAAGAGTTTTATGACCTGGCTCATATTTTTTTCTCCATGATATTCTGCTGACTGAACATTGCAAGTGAAGTGAATCCCTAGGAGAGATTGTTTTGTTCAATGAGCAGTGTAATTTTTTCTGTTTGCACAAATATTTCATCAAAGCAATTCAGCTTCATTACTGATTAAACTATTTACTCACAGGGTTTAAAGTCAAAAGGTTAGATCTAGCCTAAAATGGATTTAACAGCCGAAATATATCTGGTGTGTTAGATGCTTTGCTCTGAGGTCCTGTATGTTGCAGGTCATCCATTATTTTCAGCCAATTTCTTTTTTGCAGGGCCCAACAACTCAGGCCAATTCTTGGACAGAATATGTGTCCTAGAGAGATATCTTCTTGTTGGGCTTTCCAGTAAAGAACATTGTCTGGAAAGACAGTGTAACAACAGCTGAAATAATGTCTAATTTCTGACAGTCACTCTCATTTCCTTCTGTACAATGTTGACATGGTAAATTCTTAGTAGAGCCTTAGAGCTTTTGGATACAGAAAAATTTGCATATTCGAGTTCTCCAGCTTTAAAAGATGTAACTGCCCTTATCACATGTACGGTTGTCTACTGCTTGGGCATGAGAGCTGGCAGGAGCTGGGAAGGATCCATACAGGATTTGGGTCTTCTGGGGCGCGGGCTGAAGACCTGAGCAGAATAAATCGCTCTGGGTTATGGGCCAAATAGAGTCAGACTGGGAGATTTCTTCTCATACTTTTCTTCCAGTATTTCGTAATCTATAAATATTTGGGAGAAAGTGCATATAAAGGGGAAATGAGTGCTCTCCAGGACTGCCTCAGAAGACTAATTTATTGTCTGTTGGACTGTCTCTTTCATCTAAATGATCTTGGATTAGGTAGCTGCTGAGAGATTTGTTCTGCCATATCACCAAATTTTAAAACAGTATTTCTGTTTAGGAGTACTTAGTTACTAACCAGATGCTTTAAATCATAGCAATGTTCTTCAAAAATATTTAACAAATTGTTGCACAATACTGTAAGGTCTCATTCCCAGCAACTGAGCTTAGTAAGTAACAAAGCTTGATCATGGGGAATACAGTCTTAGGTAGCGGCACAAGGTGGGTGTAATGTAAGACTCTGTGGAGAGATGCTTTCCTTCACTCACAGGTATTGTACCAAGTTTTATGAGAATTTTTAAGGACTCTAAAATGAATTATTTTCTGACTCTTCAAGATAAAATTGGATTTTGAGAGTGATATGTCTTCATTTCATCATCAGAATTGTACAATGAAATGTCATAAGAAATTGTAAAGAACCATTCTTAAATGTTATTAAACTGCTTTTTTCAGCCAGCTTCAACATGATTTTGTTGTCTTCCCCTAATGAAAAAGTTGTGTTAATGAAAATCTGATGCAATGTGAGGTCAGGTTTTGTTGGCTCATTTCAGAGTTACCAAAGTAATGCTGATCTTTGACGCTTCTTTTCAATGAAAATTTTCTGTATATTTAAATCTAGGCAGTTACTCATTAATGGGTTAAAAAAAAAAGTAGAATTTTCCCTGCACATTATTGTAGTTGCCCAGTGATGTCAGACACCAGCTTTAAAAATTACAGAGCCCTTTCTGTGGCCTTCTCCCGTGCCTGTGAGAGCTGGGACCTTTTGGTCCCCAGAGGCAGGCAGCAGCGCTGTGCCACTGGTGCTCTGCGTGGGCGCAGGGAATGGCAGCCGACTTGGCTCTTAGATTGACTTTCTACGAGGCCTTTAATCCTCAAATTCAGATGCCTTTGCGTGTTATATATGTATATATGTCTGTGTATATATAGTGTCTTGAAAAGTGCTGTAGACATGTTTGTTCACCCTAAACTCAAAGGTGTTTTGTTTTTCTTTAAATTACGAGGTTGGCTATCAATTGCTGGAAAGGCTGCTGAAGAGACGCTTACAATGAGGGTAGTAATAATGTAATGTGTGGCTGCCAGCACAGCAGAGCTGACACATGAAAGCTCTCACTACAAGTGTAAGAGATATTCATGGCTTTCTGAATAATGGGATTTTACAAGCTCAACATTCCTCTTGATGAGAACCAACTATACAAGGGCAGAAGGAAAACAGACATTTGACGAATACAGTTGCCAACTGCTGGGATTTTTTTGCAAGGAACTGTGTATTCTGGTGGAGATTTCTCTGAAAGTCTGGTATCCTACCATGAAAATTTTGCTTTTTCAAACCCTGCACTGTTGTTGTCTCTCGCTCAATATTCTGAATAATCTATAATTTTTACTTTGTAATCTTAGCTTGCCAATTGTATATTTTAAGCATAGGAATCTACAAATCTTAAATTAAAAAGGTAATTCTTTAGAAAATTTTAGAAAATGTGTGTAGATGATGACTGTGCATGCAAGTACATCTACCTGCATGAGCAGAAGACTTGTTTAAGCACTCCCAGAGTACCCATACCACAGTACATGCTTTGCAGCTACCTCTTCAGAAGACCTGCTGTTCTTGTTCTTGGCACTGCTTTCTATCCTAGCTAGAATGATGAAATTACAGGTTTCTGTATCAAGAACTTCTAATCAGAAAAGCTGAAATATTGAGCAGTTATGGATTTATGTTTAAAGGATGGCTTCATGTTTTAGTAGCACTACAAAGCAGCAGCATGTTCAGTGGGCCAGCCTGTGCAATGGTCTGCTCCCTCAGAAAAAAAAAACGAAGTCATGTTTACAGATGAAGAGATCAGCCTTTCTCAGATTTATTTCCTTGCGGGTTTACACAGCTGCAGCTATAGGCATGCATAGGGGAGAAAACAGATACGTAGATTGTTACTTTGCTTTGGGACCTTGGGGAATAGGGAAGACCTTTCATTTGCTTTTACAAACAAACGCCTTTTCCTTGGCTAGGGGCAGCCCAGAAGATAAACTGGGGAGGGGAGAGATGAACTCGGGGTTGTGGCACTTCCAGAAATGTCTGGTAATTCAAAGGTGGTGAGAGACGAGGGAGTTGGTGCCTCCCTGAAGACCTAGTTGCTTTGGAGGAAAAGGCAGGAAACATCTTTGCACCCTCAAATAAACAGAATATCTGGCTGAAGCAGTGGATGTCTGCCTGGCAGTAAAACTGTTTCTTCGTCTCTTGCAAACCTTTAGTATGCCCCAATGCACTGCCAAATGTGGCGGTGCTGTACTTTGTGGAGTGGCTGAATAGATTATGTAGGCAGCCCCTTCCAACCTTGCTCAGGCTCTCATTTTGGTACAGCTGCAGAAGTTGCTCAGCTGTCGGTAGGCTCCCCGCGAGTATCAGGCAGCTGATGGGAAAAGCAATCTCTAAGCATCTGCAGCCAGCTTCAGAAGAGATCAAGATGCAAATCCAGTGGGCTTCTGAGCCCAGGCAAGAGAAAAATTATAATTACAACTGAACACACAACCAAGTAGCTACTAGTTTTTATTTAAGTGATTAAGAATGGTCTCATAGCACACAGTAACTCTCCTTTAAGTGGCTCTAAGTGGAGAAAAAAAAAAGTAAAATAAAGCATAGTACTTGGAAGAAGAGATACTTCCACATGTCTGACATTTAAAGTACAGTGCTTTATTGACTCCTAGCAGAATAATTTAAAAAATACATATTGTGAGTTTATATTACAAGCATGTTCACAACCAGAAGTGCTGCTTTCCATTTTCAGAGAAAGTGTTGGTTGCCCTCGTGATCTTTTCACTGGCTGGGACCTAGGGTAGAAGTACAGTAACACTGTGGGCTGGAAACCAGCTGATCTGTAGTAACTGATTTTGAGAGGGATGGCTTTATATGAAATAAAATAGCCTCCGTCTTTGGAATGTCTGAAAGTCCTGCCCACTTGGAGCAGAGGGAAGGAGACTGTGAAGCTGTGACAGTCTCAGAGAGGGAGATTTCTGTCATGTCTAAATGGCACTGCAGTCCATCCATCGTCAGGCTGAAAAACAGTTCTGCCTGAGAGAGGCTTGCAACCTGGTGGGCGTGAATCTCCATCTTTTAATTTCATAGTCTTGAATGTGGTCTCAGCTAGTAAATTGAAGATCAAGTGAGCGGGGCACTGGCAACTCTGTCTTACCAACCCGTGCTGTTGTCTTTTTGAACACCAAAGAGAATCACAGAATCATGGAATGGTTAAGGTTGGAAGGGACCTCTGGAGATCATCTAGTCCAACCCCCCTGCCAAGCAGGGTCACCTAAAGCACGTTGCACACGATCGCATCCAGGCGGGTTTTGAGTATCTCCAGAGAAGTAGACTCCACAGCCTCTCTGGGCAGCCTGTTCCAGTGCTCTGTCACCCTCACAGTAAAGAAGTGTTTCCTCATATTCAGCTGGAACCTCCTGTATTTCAGTTTGTGCCTGTTGCCTCTGGTCCTGTTGCTGGGCACCACTGAAAAGAGTATGTCCCCATCCTCTTGACACCCTCCCTTCAGATATTTATATGCATTGATGAGATCCCCTCTCAGTCTCCTCTTCTCCAAGCTAAACAGGCCCAGCTCTCTCAGCTTCTCCTCGTATGACAGATGTTCCAGACCCCTGATCATCTTAGCAGCCCTCTGCTGGACTTGGTCCAGTAGCTCCATATCCCTCCTGTACTGGGGAGCCCAGAACTGGACACAATACTCCAGGTCAGGCTGTGCCAGGTCTGAGTAGAAGGGGAGGATCACCTCTCTTGACCTGCTGGCAACACTCCTCCTAATGCACCCCAGGATACCGTTGGCCTTCTTAGCCACAAGGGCACATTGCTGACTCACAGTTAACCCGCTGTCCACCAGGACTCCCAGGTCCTTTTCCACAGAGCTGCTTTCCAGCAGGTCAGCCCCCAACCTATGCTGGTGCATGGGGTTGTTCNGCGCACAACACTCTTCCTGATGCACCCCAGGATACCATTGGCCTTCTTGGCCACAAGGGCACATTGCTGACTCATGGTTAACCTGCTGTCCACCAGGACTCCCAGGTCCTTCTCCACAGAGCTGCTTTCCAGCGGATCAGCCCCCAACTTGTACTGGTGCATGGGGTTATTCCTCCCTAGGTGAAGGACCCTGCACTTGCCTGTGTTGAACCTCATGAGGTTCCTCTCGGCTCAACCCTCCAGCCTGTCCAGGTCCCTATGAATGGCAGCACAGCCCTCTGGTGTATCAGCTACTCCTCCCAGTTTTATGTCATCAGCAAACACTTCCTGAGCTTGTCTGTGAGGATGTTATGGGAGACAGTGTCGAAAGCCTTGCTGAAGTCAAGGTAGACAACATCCACTGCTCTCCCCTCATCTACTCAGCCAGTTATCTCATCATAGATGTCTATCAAACTGGTTAAGCATAATTTCCCCTTGGTGGATCCATGCTGACTACTCCTGATCAACTTCTTATCCTTCGCATGCTTGGAGATGACCTCCAGAGTGAGCTGTTCCATCACCTTTCTAGGGATGGAGGTGAGGCTGACTGGCCTGTAGTTTCGTGGATCCTCCTTCTAGCCCTTTTTGAAGACTGGAGTGACATTGACTTTCTTCCAGTCCTCAGGCACCTCTCCTGTTCTCCGTGACCTTTCAAAGACGATGGAGAGCGGCCTAGCAATAACATCGGCCAGCTCCCTCAGCACTCGTGGGTGCATCCCATCGGGGCCATGGATTTGTGGGTGTCAAGTTTGCCTCAATGGTCTCTGACCCAATCCTCTTCGACCAAGGGAAAGT
>VXAL01006785.1:4952-23376 GCA_013399475.1 Chauna torquata | reverse complement strand
TGTTTTTGTAGCCTGATTTTGTCATACCTGAAAGCTCTGCTTGAGATCTGAAGTTTATAGAAACCTTTCAGAAGTGGGGAAATAAAATATGTGACTAATATTGACTATACGCAAGCCTTTAAGCAACACAAAATATGAGAAGAAGGGCATTGAATATTTTGACTGCTTCTCTTTAGAATAGTAATTCTAGGTTCATATATTACTAACTATACTATTACATGAAAGATTAGGAAGAAGCAGACTTTTGTTAGTGGCAAAGTCTGTCTCTTGTTGAAATCCCCTAAATGCATATATACTTCTTTAATGAGGAGAAATCAACAAAAGAGATCTATGTGCTCTTGGGATTCATAATATCTAGCTGTTTGGATTTAGATCAGACTTATCAAAGATTAAAGGGTGTTTGTTCTCTACATTTCTTTCATCAATCATTTGTTTTCATTCTGACAATGACTTGACTTCATTGAGAAAACAGTTTACCCTTTTACAAATTTTCATAATTATTTTCTTGAAAGGTCTTCCTAAAGTCTTAGTTGCTCCTTATGATAACAAGGGAGGAAAGATGCAATTGGCACCATTTTAGCAGTTCATATGAAAAAAAACATTAGACAATATTAGAAAACTCAAAGAACAGGATTTGAAGGCAGGTGGAGGAATTAGGAATCCCATGAAGAAGACAGAGACAAACATTACTGGAAGAAGAGGACTAGGAAAGGAGGGGAAGAAGCAAATGGGAGGTGCATAAATAACTATTAAGGGGAAAACACATACGTAGGCGTAAACATCAATCTGCTAATATTCTGTCTCACTGTTAGGCTTTGTTCTAGAGCTGTTGGTAACTTCGAAGTAGCCCTGCTTCTTTATTAAGCCCTGAGTTTTCTTTTCTTGCTTTCCTTCAGTCCTTGACAATCTCCGTTTTTACTAATTCTTAAATCACTCAGAACTGATGTGCAGCAAGAATAAGGAAAAGAAATGGTTCGTCCATATCCATCAGAAAGAAGAGATTCTGGTGACATATCTTACTGAATCTTGTGATGAGTGTGTGTAAAGAAGCCACTGACCCAAACAAATTACTGCACCTAGTTGCCCAAAAGCATTCTCAGTGTTCAGCTTTGTAAAGCAGGGTAGGCCAAAAATCAAATGGCTACTGTATGCGATATTCTGAGAAATAATAATAATAATTCATTAAGTGCTTGCTGTTGCCCTTCCAACATTTCTGATGTGTAAGAATAATGTTTACTATTTATTTAAACAAATGCCTATAGCACTTATTGCCTAGGATGACCCACTATTGACCTACTATTTTTGTTCAAAATCAATTTTCAGTACACATAATAACCACAACAAAAGCTTATAATTTGTTCATATGACATGCTTTCAAACATTTAAAACTATGATTTTTGGGATTCTTCCTTCAACTCTTTTCCAAACACACAGATGAGATGGTTGAATCTCAAAGGACTTATGCAATATAAATAAATTTAATCAATAAGCTCAGAGGACTAATTAGCTGAAGGCAACTCCAGGATATTTTTGAATCCTAGAATGATACAATTAAGATGTGAGTTTGCTACAGAAATAGTCCATGACTGCTATTAAATGAAATACAAACCACTTTAAATAAACAATGTTTCTGGCAGTTCTATGCATGAACATCTAATCCTATAATGCTGTTTTCCACGTAAAATAATAGCCTAGAGGTCCAGAATCTCTTCAGGTCTCTTATCCTCATTTCTGAAAAACTTCGCCTAAATATATAACCACTAACATATTTATACAACAATTTTAACAAATATACCATTTTAAGAAGAAAAAATTTATTTTCTGATTAGATTTGAGTGTTTGGGACCCCCTTTCTGATATTTTTACTAAACTTTTGCTTGATTCAGTCTTTTTCTTTATTTAAATTCCAGACAACAGTGATTGCAATTTTACTCAGGTAAAGATAAATTCAGACTGTGAAAGTTCCTTCATGATTTGCCGTAGGCATTATTTTTTCCATTCCACAGCACATAAAAATGGCTTATCTGAGCATGGGCAACCTTATTCTAGCACAGAGTACACACAACATCAGAGTTTATAATGCAGGGGCATAACGGGAAAGGAGACTGTGATCCTGAAATGTAGGCTGTTAGGTAAATATAGTTTGCACATTGATAAGAACTCAGTTAAGGCTGAAATTCCAAAATGCCAGGAGCATTTTTGTATTTCAATGTTCAGAGACTCATAGGTGTTATTCCCTGTGCATCCAATTAGGGCATGGCCAGTGAAATTATTTTGGCTGCAGCAGACCTGGGTTAAGCCAGAAGGTACTTCTTTCTCAGTGCTGCAAGTTTAACTATTCATCTGCTCACTTTCTAAAATATGGGTTGAAAACTTGCCTCTCATCTGCTACCACAGATTTTTTGTTAGTATTGTCAGTGTTGTTTGTTCTGTCGTCTCTTCTTGCCTGGCTACTCAAAGGCAGCACACCTTCCCCTGCATTGCACCAATGTGCATGGTCATGGAACCTCTGCAACAATGATTAGCAAAATGACCCAGAACATGTAAAATTCCCTTGAGCCTGTGGCTATCCAGATCACTGCTGTTTTTATTCATTCCCTTCTCCTGGTAAGTGAAGAATAATTTAAATGTTCTTCCGAAACAGCCTTCTTGCTACTGATTTTTAGCAAACAGGCTGCTCTTACAGCCTGTCTTGAAGCGAATTGGTATCTTCTGAAAAGCAAGCAACGTCTTGGGGCTAAGCAGAGCTGTATTCAGACCTTAAGAAATACTATCCAGAACAAGGGAAAGGAATGGCAGGTGCTTTTAGTTATAGGAAAGGATTAAGCCAAGTGGACGCTGAGGGAAGAAGAGTTCTGGTTTCAGGGACGGGGCAGGTTGCCAGATGGAGTGTGTAATTGAGATGAAAAAAGGAAAAGTAAAGTCTGAAAAATTTTAGGAGTTAAAATAGGAACGGGATTCGGAAAGCAAAGGGAGAATGCCAAAACACTATAATCATAATCCTATAAAAGGGCAGAGTTAGAGGTCATTTCCCTCCATTGTATTTTGCAACATATATTATGACCCTAGATTAATTGTTTGATTTCTTTGTGCTGTATTTCTTTGTATCAGAAATGTGTACTACATTGTTATTGCTCTGCAGAACTCTGAGAATAAATAAGCTGAAGATTATAAGGCAGTCAGATATGCTAGTAGTAGGGACAGTATGAGTAAATTATATCCACTGGAGAAACAATGAGATTCATCAGCAGAGCTTAAAGTGAAATCCAACTTGCAGATCTCTATTTCCAAGCCAAATTTAGCAATGCTACTGCATCTAGTTGGGTAATATGTGAATGAAGCTCCTTATGGTTGAAAAGATCAGAGATAGTATAGGAGTGAGACACTAACTGAAAATTTTACTCAGAACAATAGCCAGGTTATTCAAAATGCCTCATTTGAGGGAGAAGTTGAAGAAAGTATTTAGAAGAAGCATTTCACTGTATTTCAAAATAATGTGCTCTTGAATTGTCCAATTTATGAATATGCTAACTAACACTAAAACCATACACACAGCAAGTTGGAATTTTCCTTATATAATACAAAAAAAACCTCTTTTATCAAGCTAGATAAGTCACTATATTGTGTGAAAAAATGGACAGTAGACATAACTATTAAAAAGCCATTCTCTTCACTTCTTTGTGAGAAGCCAGAAAGTCTTTTTTTCATTGTTATGGAAGATCCCATGAGATGCTTTCTGTGATCAGTATATTCACAGTCCCTTTGGGACAACATTTATTATTACAAAAAGTATCACAGCATTTGAAATCAGAAGTAAAAAATTTATTACAGAGTTTATGAGGAGAATATGAATCTCTAGTGAATACAGTACATAGAAAAGTGAATTTATTATAAACTGTATAAAGAAGTACTCTTCTGAATACTTAACACTCTGTTATGTCTTAACACTCTGTTATGTAAACTTTTCACATGAAATTCCAAAATCCAGAGATCAAGGTGACCACTGTGACCTAACCTTCTACTATATCTATGAATTATGGATTATCCACTTAGGCATTGAATGAACAAAGCGTTTCAGCATGAATTCAACACATTTTAAATATTTTGGTGAGCTAAAGCCTTAACAGCACAATGCAGAATCCTGTCTTATTGAAGAAAGTGATAAATAATAATTTTATCTGTTTACTTCCCACACTTGCAGAAGAAAGAAATCCTCATAACCAGTTTGATGCAAAGGTTATATTTTCAGCTTTTTTTAAATAAGACCCATGACCCTCCTTTCACAAATACATATTTCGTCAAGAATTTATCCTCACATTAGTACTTTTTGTAAATGAACAAAACTGCACATATAAATAGGTATAAGAAATTACTCATGTAAGCATGATTGGAGGACGATGATGTAAATCCACATAGGGAGTTAAAGTCTGATTATACAAAGAAGACTGGTGCTCCATATAAGTATTGCAAGTAATCCTATAAAGAAGGACTGTTTTTTCCCAAGAGTATTCAATGGAAGAATAATGCTAATGAGAAAGAAAATCAACTCTAAGAAGATGACATGTCCCTGACTCTTACAGATGACAATATTTACAATACCAAAAGAGCTTTTGGTTTATTTTAAATTAAGGATAAATGATGTATTTCCTACCAGACATATTAAGCTTACAATGGAAAATAGACTAATTTTCTCAGTGTCTCCCAGCTCACTACACTGTGCATCTAGGAAAAAAGTTCTGCCTTCTCTAAAATCACTAGCAAAATGCTAATCGATAGCAGGGAGATAGGATTTTCCCCTGGATGAAAAACTGCATCCCCAGACATACTAAAGTTCTGTTTCTGGGACAGGAAAATAGGGAGTATTTTCCTTTTTTTTTTTTTTCTTTTTTTTTTCCTTCTGAGTCTCTCATTAAGGCTATGAAGGGTTCTAGCTATTACCTCATAGGCAGACAATCCCATGTTCAATCTTACATATATACCCAGTGAAAGACATTGCTAAAAGGAAAATTCAGGATATATAGAGACAGATGTGCTGATGACATGAACTAGCAGCTGCTTTTGGATCTGCACTGCCATTATAGATAGAATCTGTCCCATGGAGGAGGTTAGCACAACTGACCTCTGTGTGTGTGTCCTCAGTGGTGGAGCCATTAGAGGATGCTGGTGGAGGCAGCAAGAGTCAAAACCAGCAGAGAATGTGATGCATACTGCAGCCTTCTTTCAAGTTTCTGATTCTGTCTTTCTGAGTGGGACAACACAAAGTAATTTAATTTAAACAGCAGCATGGTTAGAAAATGCAGAAGAAAACACCAATAGAGTTTATACAGTTTTAATACATTGCCTTTGAATTACTCAGTAAATTTGTTACCTCTGCGTTACTTTCAGAAAATTGTAAAAAATACAGGGATGGAAAAAACAGAGAGGCAACTGTGCTTATTCTGCTGAAGAATATATCACCCCATCTTTCTACCTCCTCACGCATGGAAATGAAGGATTTTTTAATGCTGTTCTATTTCCATACAGCATTAGGCATGGTTTACTTCTTTATTTTTGTCCTCAGTATGAATTGAGATAACTTCAGTTCTCATGAGGGTGAAATATAAAAAAGTTGACAAATGAACTGTTTCAGTTAAATCACTCATAAGTTCTCTTGCTATGCATACCTCTTGATTGTAAACATCTCCAGGAGATTGCAGTAATTCTTTCTGGTTAGATGGTAAATACCATAAAAACAGCCTCTGACAGTGTTTTTCTGGCCCTGCTTGCTTGTAGTCCCAGACAGGTCCCAAAAGAGTAAAATGAATCAACAAGCTTACTGAAATTTTTAGATCTCAGGGAAGATTTCCATGAGATTAATTTAGAAGAGATATTTGGTGGGTGGAGGGTAAGTTGCTATTTTGGCTCTAATACTCACTAGTAGCGGAAAGGACAACTTGTTGACTTTTGCAGTCCTTAGGGCTGGTTCTGAAGGCTTGGATTAGCTAGTAATGGGTCTTGTGAATCACTCACATGAGTGCCTGAGTTTCTTAAAAGGCATCTTTACAACTAAAAATTCCCTTCTAGAAAAATAATTTGAGGACAATCCCTTAATCCATTTTGATGGCAGCTTCAATGGTCAAGATGTGTACAAAGTGTCTGAGTAGTAGACAGTATCTATATCTGGACTGATTCTTCAATTATATCCTCACTCTTCCATAATGCATGGAAGAGTGCTGTTCTGGTTTGTATTTATTCTGCAGAATGGCTAAACATTCTAATTCTAAAAGAAATCATCACATTCTAAAACTGCATGCCAGAGAGGTAAGTGATGAAATAATATACCTTTGCACAGAAGCCGAACATGTGGTAAACACCTGAGAAAGGAAGCTATGAAAGCATGAGCATGCTCTGCTACTGCATCAAGAACTTTAAAAATTACTGTTGCCTTCTGGCCTGTAAAAATAATGCAAGTTTGAGCAATACTGTACAGTAAATAGTTTGTCATTTTCCCATGGATATTTTATGACTTTCCTCTGTTTATGACTTCAAAGGCTCTGTTTACTGAGCTTCCCTGTGTTTTCATATGCTATAATTTGTAGAATAAAAAGAGATTTTTGTGTTTAATACAGTTAATAATGCCCCACTAAATAAGAAAATATATACACTTCCAGTGCAACATTCATGTTTTCAGAGCAATTTGGGTGAATATTCACTTCTGGTTGATTTGACCATCATTAAAGATTACTGGTATTTCATATTACATTTCCATTTGCATAAGTGAACATCTTTCTGTAACCCCAACCTATAAATTTCTAGGACTGAGACTGTTATCTGCTTTGTAAATAGGGGATGTTCCCTAAAATCTTAGGATATCTCAGGAAGTAAATTTAACAATGAGTGTCTAGAGTTATGCATGTAAAGCAAAATTTTGTCACAATACTGTTATAATCACTATTATTTTTTTGTTTTGCTGTCACAGAAACTGGAAAAAAAATCACCAAGATGATTTCTTAAGGACCAGATTAGAAACTTTGTATTCTGATTATGATTCCAAAAGCCGTAAATTCACAAACTCTATTTGACCAGAAGGTCCTTGTCTTCTTATTGTTTTCCTGCTTCCATTTTGAATTAAAATTGTATCTGCAGCTAACACAAACTGAGTATTAGAAGGCTGTTTCTAGTAGTGGTCACACAAAGTCTAAAAATAGTAGTAGTAGTAGTAGTAGAAGTAGTAATACCAATATTAATACTAATGTTAATACTAATACTAATAAATACTAATACTATGGAAAACTGCTGTGGTAGCTATTTCTATAGCTCTGAACTGTTTCTTTGGCAGTAGTCACCCACCAGTGATCTACAAACACTAATGGGTGCTGATCAGTGAGAAATCTAATAAAGCTCCTTAGTGGAACATGAAAAAAATTTGAAAGTTTTAATATAAAAAGTTTTAATAAAAAGTAGGCAGTCCATCTAATAAGATCTTTCTCTTACCTGAAAGCATACAAACACAAAGACTACCTACTACGTTAGACTTCAGATTATGTTATATCTAACTACTATTTACAGTTAGGATATTTTCTTCTACTCCTGGACAAAATTCCTCCTGCAACAATTCAGCTTATTGCTTCTTGTCTTGCATTAGTGAACACAGAAGACTAATTACCTTAAGATAGGTATTAGTATATGATACTCGTGATCTCCTGCTTTGATGGTATACCTACTCTTCAGTTCTTATCTTTTGACTACTCACATAGCCACTCAAGGGTCTTTCCTGCAGCAGGTTAGTAAAACAATTGGTAGACTGTATGGAAGAATTTATGGTGATGTATTTGCTTCCCAGTGTCTCCAGGACCTTTAGCCTTTCTAGGTCATTGCCATAAACAAAACAGAAAAATAAGCTTTTGCTCCGAGTGCTTACAGCTCCAGAATGATTTCTACAAACACCTCACACATTTTGAACACTAATCTGTACTTTTACTGTGTAACTGCATTTTTTCTTCCTGTTGGTTTCCTATTTCATTTTGGTTTTGGAGAAAAGTGTTCTTACACAGCTAGTATCTCACTGGGATTAAAAGGAGGTATGTATGTGCATGTTCAGTGAAGAATAAACCTTCTATGTTACATTCAAAGGGATTAAGTTGAAGTGTGACCAAGGTACATGTGCCTGACTTGACAGTATTGCTGACTATTCTATAAAGGTTTTAGAGGCATGGTGAAGAAGACATTTACCCATATGAAGCAAGATGGAGAACATGAACAAGTATACAGACAGAGCACTTCACTAGTTAATTCTATATAGAATAGTAAGCATTTTTTAAAATATGCATGCTTCAAATATCATGTTCATCGGCAAGAGCTAAATATGTAGGAAGAAAGATTGTATGCAGCACAATGTTTAGTGGCACTGTGCAGTTCTGTACCTTTCATCTTTTCAGATTGCCATATTTCATCTTTCTCTCCCCCATCCTTTGCTTCTTCAGTATTAGCAATCTGTGCATGTTCTGTTCCATCTTCACAGTTAATTTCTAACATAGAATGAATAAACGCACTCAAAAGACATGCAGCACAGGGATCACACACTTTCCTAAAGAGCTATACCAAATTAATCAACTATAGTAAAAAGTGTCATCAGTCTAAAGGCTGAAATTAACGTACGTAGAAAGAATAAATAAAATAGCCTACATCTTTTGAGGAAGTAAGTCAAACCAAGCTCATAGTCTAGATATTCTTCATTGTTTTGCCAAGCAGACAATAATATTTCAGCACAAAATTTAATTCATAAAGTATGTATATGGGGAGGAGGATCTTTTCTATTGTTCTCCTTTGTTTATATTTCTATTTTTTATTATTATTATTGTCTGGTTGGCTAATATGAACTGTAAGATTTCTAAATGTCCATATGAATCTAATATGAATAATAGCAGTGATAACATACACAGAAAATCTAAACCTCTTTGAAATGAAAAATTAGAGAAGTTCATTGTCCACAGTAAAACATGTTGCCTCTATTCACCATCCTTAGCACCTGTCTAAATTATTGCAACACTAGGATGCTGTTAGATATGTCATATGTAGACAGAACTGTAATCTTTTTATTTTTAATGGAAAATTAAGGGGAAATATTCCTTCCTTAATTAGCTTTGTAAAAGTAAGAAACTTAATTTATTCAACTGGTATCCAAAACCATTGGTTATAGACTAATCCAAAATCACAAGTTTCCACTTGGGACTATAGCTGAACAGTAAATCAAACACACATGACATAAACACATGTTCTTCATTACAAAAGCTTTCAAGTATAATTTGCATCATAAACCCAATCTAGTAAGCTGTGCAATTTTGCAGGCTCAGAAAGACAGTATGCTGTCTATTCATTTTCTTCATTTTGAACAATGTTATTTCTAAAATTATATGAAAATTGCGTAACTATTACCTAGTTCTTTTTTCCTCCTAATCTGTGGGTGTTAACTTACTACAAACTGTTTTGTCAGAATTCCAGATCTTAGATCTTTTATTTGTGATAATGGTATGATATCAGTGTGCAACTAGACACTAACTTCCATTTCTCCTGTTGTTTTGGCTTTGCCTTATTGTATTGGATTTACACGGCAAGATATTGACAGTGGGGAGCTGTACCGGTGGCCTCTGTGAGAAGAGATCAGTGGGACAGAGCCAGTTCCAGATAGCTCCAAAACAGTCCCACCACTGGCCAGAGCTGAGCCCATCAGCAATGCTGGCTGCATCTCTGAGATAACATGTTTAAGAAAGGATAAAAAACACTGGGCACTACCTATGAGAGACAGGACTGAGAAAGATGTGAGAGAAACAACCCTGCTGACACCAAGAGAAGGAGGTGGAGGAGGTACTGTAGGCACCAGAGCAGAGATTCACTTGCAGCTTGTGGAGAGGACCATGGTGAAGCAGGCTGTCCCCCTGCAGCCCATGGAGGACCACACTGGAGCAAATATCCACACTGCAGCCTGTGGAGGACCCCGTGCTGGAGCAGGTGGACATTCCCTTACAGAAGTTACAGCCTGTGGAGAGCCCATGCAGGAGCCGGTTGTCTGGCAGGAAATGTGGCCGAAGGGGTACTTATGATGGAGCAGTCCATTCCTGAAGGACTGTTTCTGTTGGCACGGACCCATGCTGTAACGGTTCTTGAAGAACTGCAGCCCGTGGGAAGCACCCGCATTGGAGCAGTTCATGAAGGACTGTATCCCGTAGGAGGGACCCTGTGCTGGAGCTGAGGAAAAATGTGAGGAAGGAGCAGCAAAGACAAACTGTAATGAACTGACCACAAACCCCATTCCCCATCCCTACCCCATGCCATTTGGGGTAGGAGGAGGAGGCGGAAGAGTCAGTAACACAGAAGTGAAGTTGAGCCTGCACATCATTCAGTTACCCATCACCTCTAGAGCACAGAAGATTTTAGACCTTTATGCTGCTTCTGGAAACTGGCTACAACTATTCTTGTGTTATGCTGTCTTGGAGTTTCTTCCTAACTTAGCATGAAGCCAAGATGAAAGACAGTCAATACTCATCATTTAACCTGGAAAACAAGTCAAAATTCCTTTTTTATGCAGTCTGTAATGTTAAAAAAAAAATCAAATTCACTGTTGAAAAGGGGTGGCAAGCTGTCTCAACTTCTCTTTGGCTGCAGAAAGACTATGACAGCAGATGTATGTTGTCTGCATGCCATTAATTTTATATTTTCTTGTCTTCCAACATTTGTTTACTTAAGTAGAAACTTCCCCTTGAATGATGAGGCTTTCCAGCATTTCAGATTTGTGAGGTCTGTGGTTTTGTATTTTAAGTATGCTGCAATGTCCTTTTAAGGCATTTTCCAAAAGGGTTAGTTTCATGTCTGTTAATCATTTTTCTTTTCATGACTCAGGATAAGTATGGAAGCAACACTCCAACACAGTGTGAACTATCTGTCTATGTTTATTATTAACAAGACCATCTTGCAATATGGTCTTGTTAATAATACAAGTCACACACCAGTGCATAACTTTTTTCTCTAAAACTTTTATTTCCTCTGATGTCTTTTCTTCTTATGGGACTACCACACAACTGTCACTCCATAAATCACTGCTGAATTGTGCAGGAAAGCTTGCAGACAGTTTTACTTTAAGTAAATTTTGGTTGACAATCAATTCTGTAACAGTTTTTATGAAAAACAGATAAAAAACATGTTTTGTGCATGTTAATCGTCATAAGAAAAAAAGCTGTAGGTATTAGGGGGATCACACAGCATAGCAGAATTACAGATTACAGAATGCTTTGCTATACCGACTCATTTATGTTGGATTCTCTCTTGAAATTAAGTCCAAGATTAAGATCAGAGAAATTCTTTCTACTTACTTCAGTGGGTCTTGTTTTTGCCAAAAATAAGGTCTTCATATATCTGCATAAGATCACCTTGCCTGGTCCTGTATCTCAAAAAACTTCTGGTCCTTTTTCTTGGGATTGGCTTAAATATTTTTACTAACACGATTAATAGGAATTGAAACAGGAACATCAAACCTCTACTGAACAACAGCAGCAACAAAATAATTACATGGAAAATCTATTAAAATATGGTTCCTAGTAACATGCTTAACTTAGAAGTTGGCATACATGCAAGATTTACAAAAGATTACTGATAGTTTTTTAACTGGCTAAAAATGTAAACACTAACCTTTGAAATTATAGCCACCAGCCTGGAGCTAGCCTTGCTACTGAATTCCTCAATGATCAGAAAGGACTGTCGTTTTCAGTGCACCCTGGTCTGCTCCTGTCAACAACCACTCTGGAAAGGAAAGAAGGAACACATCCAGTGCATTTCTGCAGTTTTTAACTTTTTTATTTTGTGTTTCACATCCTTATATTTTTCTTTATTTGTAGGTTTAAAATCAGTATGCTATTTTAAGATGAAGTATGGTTGTTGGACAGTACACAAAAGATTTTTTTTTGTCAAGCTTCTTGAGAAAATTCTACAATGATCTACTTATCTTATATTTAGATACAGCATAAATTAATCCCAGGCTAGATGAAGAGACTTGGATAAAGCAGTGCAGGAAAAGGGATGTTTAATTTGTCATCTTTAGAAATTTGGTTGACAACACAGGTTACAAACTGCTCTTATTGTTTACACTTTTTTGACTTCATAGTACTTTTCATGTGAGGATTTAAATGTTTTACTGCAAATATTAAATAATTTCACCTGTACAGACAAACACTTTAAATCTACACATTATAGACAGGATCAACAGGGTGAGAATTTAAATAGAAACTGGTGATATTACAGGACAGGGGCCACTGAGTCTATGACCATAACCTAAATATAACTCAGAGAAATTTTGGGCAGAGATTTGTTTTAGCAAAGTGCAAAGGGAAATAAATTTACACTTAAAGGTAAATCTAATGGAAGCTTTTTGAGAAAATGAGGTGAAAAAAATTCCTAATTTGATGTATGCATGGTGAAGAAGTAAGAAGAAGGAAATAGGCAAAGTTATTCAAAGTCAAAATGTGCCCCAGAGCTTGTGTAGAATGCAAGAGATGAGAAACCCTCTGTTCTCAAGGTAAAGGGTGACCTAGGGCTGTGGATATTCTTCCATCAACACTGATGGGGTCAGCATTGTAGAGAAGCAAGAAATCAGATTGCCAAGGGGTAAAAGAGAATGATGCCTTGATCACTAGTTATAAGTAGTTTATTTCACATAACATTTATATTCAGGTCTTCTTTGGCCAGTGATTCATCCCCAGCAGGAAAGATGGTGAAAAGGCACCTTTTGCTCCAGGCATTCTTCTACAAATTTTAGTATCTTTTGTGTGTGTGTGTGTGTGCGTGTGTGTGTGAGTGAGTTCATTTTGTTTCAGCAAATTGATTCCAGCTCAATGATTAATTTCTGGTAGGTGCTCACAAGCAAATGCAATATTATGGCAAGAGAAGCTTTAGATGGGTCTTCTAAATATGCCAGGTGTTAAAATACTTGCAGTATTTTATTATCACTCCAGTACTTGACTTCCATCCATATACAGCAGGAAACAAGTATTCCAACTTTTATTAAGCCTGTAATTCATATTAATAACAATAAAACTAACCTCTAACCATTTCAAGTGTAGTCTATCTACCTTCACTTAGGTTTCTCAGAAGTTACGGGAAACAGCCATAGCTTATAAACAAATCAAGGTAAGTAATGGATATAGCCAAAGTCAAAGATACCTTGAACATGCTGGACTGTATGTGAACACAACATAAAATTATTTAATTGTGCTTACAGTGGATGTATCAACACAACTGCTTTCAGGCTTGGTGTGCTGATAAGCCTCTGTCTATGTATGGCAACTTTTCTTCAAAAACGACAAAATACTCAGAAAACATTAGACCAAATGACAGAGTTGACAGGAGATTAGAAAAAGTCTTCTGCTTAGGAAATGGTGACAGGAACTTAGGTCTTTTATCTTGGACCACAAATAAATGAATAAATAAACAAATAATCAGGATTGGAATTTGATGTTTGGCAATAAGAAATTGGTGGCTTCCAGAGAATTTTTTTTCTCTTCTTCCTGTTTTGATTTAATTCCTTACATATGTCAGAAGTGTGTTGCTTTTTTCCTCATCAAGGGCGGATATAGTTTTCCATTTGACAGTCCAAAATCTGAGGAAAACTTAAAACCAACATGTTACTATGTCTTGATCCAGGATAACACCTACACAATTCAGTGGATGGATTCCTTTTCAGTGGGCGCTGGAAAACACCCAAGTGAAGGGTCACATTTATAATTTCCATGAAAAATATGGAAAAAAAAAAGTGTTAGTGCTTTGATCCTACTTTCAAAAAAGACAATATAAAAAAGAAGGTATAAGATTGTGTATTCAAAACCAAAACTATAGTCTTTCCCCTCCCACCCTTGCTCTCTGTATACATGCATAATGAATGAAAGCTATACTATACCATTTTGTTTCTAAATATCCTTAGTTCTCTAACAGAAAAATATCCCAAATTTTTCTTTTCCAGAAAACATGTTTAACTAGTACAGACAACCATTTTACAACTACCATTTTAATGACAGTTTAGAAATTGCTTTTACTGTATATTCAAGGACTGAAGGATATTTCATAAGACAGACATAAGAAAAAATACGATTGTTGATTAAAAATATGAGAGGTGTATTGCAGTTCACTTTTATACTTTATTTTTTCTATACATCTTTGTATCAAACTAATTCAGTAATAACTTATTTTTATAAGTTATTAGTGTCAAGTCATGATCAGGACCTTTCCATTCTTCTTTTACAGTGCAAAAGAGATCATTATTACAAAGAAGTTTATGTGATATCTACTACCTTATTCATGACTAAGGTTTAAATGGACACTTCCAAAGTTAAAACTCACTCCTTTCCATAGAAATGTAACAGATTCACACCTTAATAGGCACAAAGGAGGACAAATTACCCATTGAGACTGTGTAATAGTTTAAGTATAAAGGTTAAAGCTGACTTCAGTAAAATCAATAATAAAATCCATTTACTTCAAGGTCAGTGGTAAACCACTGCAAGTTTCCCATGCAATATCTCACTGTTAAAACTATTAGTGGGAATAGGGGAGTAGAAAGTTTCTGATCCCACAGAAAGTTTCAATAAAAATGAGAAAAAAAAAAATTAGCCAAAATTTTATTTCTCATATTTTAAGGTAAAAATAATGAAGATCAGCTATATTCTGCAGCTGAATATACCCAGATTTAATAAATAAATAAATAAATCAGTTAGAAAAGGTGATGTTTTCAACAAATAGTGCATCCCAAAGTCCACCTTTAGCCTAATGGAAAGGGAAACTCAGTGTGTCATACAAAACAGAAGAGGGAAAGAGAGAAAACAGGAAGTGTTACATTAAAAGCAACAGCAAGGTATCTGCAGCTGTAATAAAAAAAAAAAAAAAAAAAGAGTAGTTAACAGGCTACCTGCCATTTGTAAATGCAAGAGAGTAAAAATGTGAATTCCTAGTGGAGGAATTATATACAAAACAGGGTTAAGAAGTTTACAGTTTAAGTTTACAAATCTCCATAGCAGCATTCTTTTCTCCCACAAAGTAAATCTACCTTACTAAATATCTGTTTTTCCTCCTTATTTTCTTTTCAAAGTATATTTTCAAAGATAAGCCATTCATAGTTTTTAGCAACCTTTTCTCCCCCCTGATACTCTTCCGTTTCAGCACAGAGTTTTCCAGCATTAAGAATCCCAGTTCCTTTTCAGTGCCTCATGCATCCATCATTTGTGGATGGTCTAAGAGAATATTTTGCAATTGGTGTTGAGAAACTGGATCTCGTGTGTCATTTTGATTGTTCCTTTAAGATACAGAAAATATTTGCCTTTCCCCCCACCCCCTCCAGGGTCTATTAATATTTCATAAAAACAAACAAACAAACAAACAACAACAACAACAACAAAAAAAAACACTACCAACAACAAAACCCTTCCTGTGTTTGGAAGTTGCACTTTACTCAGTATTGTTTGGAGACAATAAAATCTCTAATTAGTAATGGAGAGGATGTGAGCCAGTATATACACAAGGCCTGTTTTCCCCTTAGGCAGAACATGCCCTTGATTTAAAGACAGAATAACTATAAGCAATAGAAAGTAAATGTTAACAAGAAGCCTTTATAGTCCTCTGTAAAAATTACTAGAACTGTTCACAAAACACCGCCTGTAAGCTGATAATAGTTGAGATAAAACTACCAATCTCTCTTTTTGCTTCCCTTAGCAAAACAGCTTTCTTCCTGCAAACTGGTCACACAGCTCATCTAAAACAAGAAAACATGAAAAAAGAAGGCTGTGTCACTATACTCCCATTTCTGCATCTTCTCCATTATTTTCACTTACCAGGTGAATTTTTAAGACTCCGATCGTCTTCTACTATATGTTTATATGGTATGTCATATAATGGAGACTTGATCTCGTTAAGCTTTTCAGGAATCAGCATTATTAATTAATGTTGATTAGTCTTTACAATTGTATATTTACAATTACTTACAACTAAACACAGTCCTTTTGCATCCCAATAAATGAAAATGTTTTTCTAGTCTTATCTCTGAGTAGATGTAGCATGCTTAGAATGTATTATGGCCTAACATCATGTATCTGTTTTCACTGATGCTGTAAATTACTGATGTGTCATTAAAGCACTGCTATCACTTCCTGGAAACATGGTCTTCAGAGCCTGTCTGACTGTATGTGTGTGTGTAGGAACAGTGGCTAGCACATTGTGGGTGTCACTGGAATACAAATTACACTGATTCTATTGTATATAGCACTTCTTTTGCTCAGCAACTCAAAATGTTGCATTTATCATTATGATTAAGACTACAGATGTTCTCCATAGTGAGTATCACATACTGGGAAGTCGTACTGAGAATGTCTAGCAGCTATCTAACATCTTGTCTTCAGCTGATTGTAAAGGACTCTCCAGGGTTATAAATACCACAGATCTCATTGTCTAAATGGGGAAATCGAGGCAAACAAAGGTGACGTATCTTGCTTGTTAGGCTAGTGTTGGAAGTAGCAGGAGAATAAAAAAGGAAACTTTTGATAATTATATGTTTTAATTTAGAAGTTTTAAATGCTTGTATAATTACTTCAACACCAGCTTTCATTAGGTCGTCCTTACTAACAAGTTGTATTAAGTTTGCTAGTTTTGTTTTGTGCGAATTATAGAATACAACTTTTTAAAAAATTATTGTAAATATAGTTTCCTTAACCATCAGATACATAGGACTCAAACTGACCTCTTTTTTTCCTTGTGCAAATCTTCTTATTGCTTGTTGTAGAAAACAAAATGAAGTACAGACATCTCTTATTCCTATAACCATTCTAATCTGTGTGTGTGGGAGGGTGAGAGAGAGAATTTATATGTACAGAATACAGCAAGTAGGTTGTCACAATTTCTTTACTGTTTTTTCTCAAAGTACATTTTCACTTTTTGTTTGTTTCATTTTATTTAGAAATTCTGTATAACTGCCATTAGTTCTGTAGCTTTCTTCTACTCGTGACATAACTCCCCCCACTTCAGCAAAGACATTAAATAGAAACCTATGCCTCAACGAGTATAGATGCTTTAAATACATATGCTTAGAGCATATATGTAGGTGGTTTTCTAGAATATACAACAGTGCTGCACTTTTGGTGTTTACATGCAGAGTAGCCTTCTGCCTGGAAGCAATAATTTTATTCCTACTTTCTTCTTTCAAATTCTTCCTGTAAATATATTCCAGCAGTGAAACTATCAAGTTAGCATCTTCACAGACTAAAGCTGTGACTGTGAATGCCTTTACAAACTATTTCAGAATTACTGTGTCCATAGTCTGTTGTTTTCTGACATTAGGAATTACTTTTTACTAAATTTCAATTTGTGTTATCATAAAAGCATGACCATCTGATATTAATTAAAATAGCAATGTTAATTGTCATTGTACAATTTTCTAAGTACTTTTCTCATGTGTATTTTAACTTTATCTTTTCTTCTGAACTGTTTTGTACTTCCAAGTTTGTTTCCATCTCATTTTTACTAAGTATGAATCTTAATCCATCATCAGATAGGCAGCTGCTTTACTCTTTGGAATGAAATAATCTGCCTAATATGAAATGTTAATATGAAACTTAAATACTCCCATCCGTATTTTGTGTGATGACAGTATTATGTAAATGAAGCTGGGTGATAGGCTGTGGGAGGGAGAAGGAAAAGAAGCTGTTGTTTATTTTGTCATTTCCTTTGGAAAAAAAAAATCTGATTATAATCTTCGTATTTGTTAAAAATATAAGTTATGCTGATTGGGTTGTCATTGGTGTCCTGATCCAAAGTCCATTAGAAACCTGTAGGAGTCTGTCCAGTAACTTTGATGGTTATTGATTAAATCTTGAGTAGAAGTGTTTTGCAGTACTATTTCTGTCTGGTATTCTGAAAATATCTTTCTCATTACATTCTCACCAAACTGCTTCCTTTTTGGGAAATAGGATGTGATTGGCACATTCAAGATCGTGATTTGAATTGCACTTTTGTGTGGTTAAAGGCTAGAGAGAACTAAGTCTATTTTTGAAATCCAGGTTGTTCTACTGCTGCATAATTTGGATATTCTTACACTAATTGTCATGAGCCAACACGTCTCCTTTCACCTGCAATCTTCCGTGGAGTAAAAAATGACCTTGAAGTAAGCAGTAAATTCCAAGCTGTAAATGAGTATAATCAAATGGCATCTGCATGCATGTGTGTGGAAGCACACACATGCAAGTACATGCCGTGGGCTGGAGCCAATAGTTTGACATAGTTTGAAATAGTTATAAGCACAAAAATGAAGCTTTGCCAATCATCACTCTCTTGAACTTCTTGAGCGTTTGATTATTTAAGTTTGTGAACTAGAAGCTCAAGTGACAACATTTGAGGATTTCATCATACACCTTTGACTGAA
>VXAL01006784.1:15713-34094 GCA_013399475.1 Chauna torquata | reverse complement strand
TTTTTATTATTATTATTATTATTATTATTTTCAGTGTCATATAAAGATTAGAAATGTGTATTCCTATTGTCTGAAAGCTGAATTTTATGTGACTCCAGGAGATGGAGCTTTAATAAGTTAAAAAGTCAAATACCGTGAGAACTATGATTATTGCTGGTAGTAACACTGAAGCTGGGGAAAAGAAAAGTTCCTCTAAATTAGCTTTTATTCATCTGTTATTTCTATTTAGTGGTATTCTAACAACTAGGCATCAATTACTATTGATTTCAATGATGCTACTTATTCAAACAGAACTTCAAGTGGAGAAAATTACTATAATGTGGTTTCAGGATGTTCATAAAAGCTGAATTATCCACCAAGATAAACACCTCCCTGATTCACAGTATGAGATTCAGATTATTCACTTTAGGAATTTGTAAATAATGATAGCAGAGACTCATCACATTGTTTTTAAACTTGGAGAAAAATACACTATTTTATTTTGTAAACTTCTCTGGTTTAGATCTGTTTTTTTGTTTTGTTTTGTTTTGTTTTGTCATTGTTTTTACAAAAAAATATGGCAAGATCTATTGTGATCAGTGTTATTTTACCTGTATCCTCAACTCTCAAAAGAAATATGCGATAGCTATGCAACAGAAACATCAGTCATAAATGTCCTTTCGTTATAGAAAGATTTAAATTATAACTTCTTTCTTTCCACAGGATTAAAATATTTTGTTTACAGCCATTATCCTCAAGTAGTGCCAGGATTTAAACAAGTAATTAGTAAATTGTCTCCCTGTCACGGGATTTGATTTAACTAACTCAGATTATATATGAAATAGAGGTTGTGGTATTTAGCTGTACTGAGCTGTAAAAATAAATACCTCTTCCAGAATTAAGTCCTCTCGATAATTCCCTTGTTTTCACTGAGTGACCATACTCTCAGTCAGTGTCCATACAAAATAATCAGCGTGGACTTTTGGCAGTTTCTGCTGCCTTTAATAGATGAACTGAAACAAGACCTTTCCCCGCCCCCCACCAAGAGCATCAGCAATGAGTACTTGTGACTCTTTCACTCCTCTTTCCTGCATTTGTTGTGTGATCTGGAGCTTTAGGCAATCTCCAAGCAGCATGAGAATGATAACTTACAAATTAAACAATTACTTTGACTTGTAAAGTCCTTTGAGTAATCTTGAGATGGCAGTTGTGGATCAGCTGGGAAATGAAGCCTTAGATATGTTTTAAGTGCACAAGATAGTAGACATGAACAATGTATGTCTCCGTCGGTTTCTTGTGCATTGGAATCCAAATCTGTCTCTCCTCAGTATCTGAGCTGACAGCATTACTGAAAGGCTCTCTTAAAGCAGCTCTGGATGGGCTCCAACATTACTCTGCTTTGTCCTGTTGTATCTTCTCATTCTCACAGTTTAGGGGCTTTTGTCATTCTTAGGATGTCTCTGCCTCCATTTCAGCCTAAGAATGCCTCCATCAGTTTCATTTAATCAGTTACCTTGTTTGATCCTCATCTGAATTTGCCTTCCTTTAACTGAAGTACCTCACAAAGGTTGGAACATTTCTTGTCAAAAACCCTGATTGGTTTGAGAGTTAAGTCCTCATTTTTGATTTTTGTTGTTGTTGCTGTTTGTTTTGTTTTGTTTGTTTGTTTGTTTTTTAAATTCAGGATTTTGAAAGTCCTTTTCTTGCAGTAGAACTGAAATATTCTGTTTTGTTCAGCTTTGTACTGGAGTATGCATATGACATTCTACATCACTATTTTGTTTACATTTTTAGCATCTTTTCTTCTCAGTTAAGCTCCTTTGTTAGTGTAGAACTCTCCAGCATGACTTTATTGCAGTAATATATATATACATTGCTTCACTCTACCTTCTTCCTCTTCTTTACATGAAAATGGTTCTTATTTAAATGAAACACTTATTTTATTTATTTAAATCCAGGTTAGGTTATTACTGCTCATAATCCTAGAACAAATGGTATTTTTGCATAAAATAAGGAAAATTGCTGTATATTTCCTATATCTTATCTAGTGAAAGCCAATTTTGTCTTGTTTCTCTTCTGTTTGAATTGAACACATTGAAAGCAGCTTCAAGAAAGGGTGAGAGCATGGTATAGGTATAGTCATGGGAAAATCTTCATTTTTAATGAAGGACATAGATTTTCTAATAGGTGCATTATGTAATAAAAACTAAGAAGGTTAAAGCTCATAGGGGATGTCTATAACTTCATAAATCAGAGGAGTAAACCTGAAGCAGTAAGTACATATATACATGTATGCATATATGTATATATACACACACAGACACACATAAATATGTAGATATACCAGCATGTACTTATCTGTACACAGGCCACATATATGGCTTGACCTTAAAGGAAAGAGAGGAATAATTATCTTAATTCTAATCTTAACTATAGATTTATCTTTTACCAGAGTAATGCAACAGAATAATACAACATATTCTAACAACAAAAAAAACCCCTACAGATTACAGATGTTTGAAAGAATTTTGAAAAGTATTGAAGTTGTGTTTCCTTTTAATTATATTGAAATCTCATGTATCTGTGTACTGGGTTTACGTGGTACAGGTTTGGTAGCAGGAGGGGCCACAGGGGTGGCTTCTGTGAGAAGATTCCAGAAGCTGCCCCATGATAGATAAGGGTCANTGGTGGAGCAGGCTGTCGCCCTGCAGCCCATGGGGTACCACAGCGGAGCAGATTTCCATGCTGCAGCCCATGGAGGAGACCACACATGAGCAGACTCTGGGACGGACCTGTAGCCTGTGGAGAAGAGCCCAAGCAGGAGCAGGTGATCCAGTGGGAGCTGCCACCTGTGGGGGCCCCATGCTGGAGCAGTTTGCTCCTGAAGGATGGACCCCGTGGTATGGACCCATATTGGAGCAGCTCTTGAAAAGCTGCAGCCTGTGGGAAGCCCACACAGGACCCGTTTGGGAAGGATGGCATCCCGTGGGAGGGACCCCAAGCTAGAGCAGGGGAAGAGAGAGTGACCACAAAGGAGCTGCAGAGACGAAGCGATATGGGCTGACTGCAGCCACCATTCCCCATTCCCCTGTGCTGCTCAGGGGGAGGAGGTAGAAGAAGGTGGATGGGGGGAAGGTGTTTTTAGTTTGCTTTTAGTTTCTCACTGCTCTAGTCTGTTAGTAATAGGCAATAAATTATATTAATCTCCCTATGTTGAATCTGTTTTGCCCGTGACGGCAATTAGTGAGCAATATTCTTGCCCTTATCTCAACCCTTGAGCCATTTTCCATTGTATTTTCTCCCCTTGCTCCTTTGAGAAGGGGGAGTGAGAGGGCTGTTGTGGTGGAGTTTGGCTGCCCAGCAGGGTAAAACCACCGCAGCCTGACCTTGGCACAGTTCCTGGGTAAAGGGGAAAATGTATGAGGAGTGGCTGAGGACACTTGGTTTGTTCAGCCTAGATAAGAAGAGACTGAGGGGAGGCCTCATGGCAGCCTACAGCTTCCTCATGAGGGGGAGTGGAGGGGCAGGCACTGATCTCTTCTCTCTGGTAACAGCAACAGGACCTGAGGGAACAGCATGAAGTTGTGACAGGGAAGGGTTTGATTGGGCATTAGGAAAAGTTTCTCCACCGAGAGGGTGGTTGGTCACTGGAACAAACTTTCCAGGGCAGTTCAAGAAGATGCTGGAGTTCAAGAAGTGTTTGGACAATGCTCTCAGACGTATGGTTTGATTTTTGAATGGTCCTATGCAGAACCAGGATTTGGATGTGCTGATCCTTGTGGGTCCCTTCCAACTCGAGACATTCTATGACAATTTTGTAGTTCTTACATTTTGAAAGCATAACGTTCCTTCTGTACTATAACCATCATTTCAGATTACATTTGTCTAATAGCTATCCATAATCATGATGGGTAATAAGAAACAAGAGAGGATAGACTCTTCAATGGTTCCTCTGTAGCTTGCAGACAGAACACACATTTAAAAAACAAAGCAAAACAAAACAAACTGTAAAATAACCTAAAGCTTCAACTTACAAAATGAGACACCTAAGAGTAGGCACATGAGAATAAATGGGCAATATTTGCAAATGCTCCTGTACTTGTTTGTGTTGGAGCATTTGTATTTTTGAGAGTGCTGAGTCACCAAACAATTCATCTGACAAAAACACTATATTTACATTCTACCCATTAAGCAACCAAGTTGTTTCTGGACAGATATATATCATACAGCAATAATTAACACTCCCACTATTGCCTTCAAAACATCACTGACAAGAATGCAGAACAGTCATGTTACTTATAGCAGTTGAAGTTACACTGAATGTTTCTGAATTAATTAGCATTACTTTGTAGTGCAGATGTTGGATGTGCATGGTCAAGATGAGCACTAACATCCTGTGTCTTGTTGCTGTTCACAAATATTCATTTTGCAGCTTTGCCATACACATATATTATGTGTAACGGTTCTAAGACCTCCCTTTCACAGATCTTAATGATATTGCACACCTCATGTAAACTGAAGTGAAAGAGGAAAGAAAAAGACTAAATGAAAACGAACCTGATAAGTTTCTTCACTATTCCTCATGAATTCCCCCTTTAAATCTCTAGTTATTTTTTTTTTCCTGTGATTTTTACAAAATACCAGCTGCAGTACTGAAATTCCATCTATCATGCTACCAAACATACAAGGTCCTGCACTTGGGTTGGCGCAATCCCAAGCACAAATACAGGCTGGGTGGAAACTGGATTGAGAGCAGCCCTGAGGAGAAGGACTTGACATTGTTGGTTGATGAAAAACTCAATGTGAGCCAGTAATGTACATTTGTAACCCAGAAAGCCAACCGTATCCTGGGCTGCATCAAAGGAAGTGCAGCTAGCAGGTCAAGGGAAGAGATTGTCTCCCTCTACTCTGCTCTCTTGACAACCCACCTGGAGTACTGCATTCAGGTCTGGGGTTCCCAACATAAGAAGGACATGGACCTATTCGAGTGAGTCCGGAGGAGGGCCAGGAGGATGATCAGAGGACTGGAGCACCTCTCCTATGAAGACAGACTGACAGAGTTGGGGTTGTTCAGCCTAGAGGAAAGAAGGCTCCAGGGAGACCTCACAGTGGCCTTCCAGTACCTGAAGGGGGCCTACAAGAAGTCTGGAGAGGGACTGTTTGTCAGGGAGTGTGGTGATAGGGCAAGGGGTAATGACTTTAAACCAAAAGCCAGTGGATGTCAAGGGAAGACAGTCGATGTGATCAGTAAAGCCTTTGATACAGTTTCTCACAGCATCCTTCTGGACAAAATGTCCAGCATACAGCTAGATAAATACATAATATGATGAGTGAACGATTGGCTAATGGGTCGAGCTCAAAGGGTTATAGTAAATGAGTTATAGTAAATGGGTTATAGTAAAAGAGTTAGAGTAAATGGGGTTATATCAGGCTGGCAGCCAGTCACTAGTGGTGTTCTCCAGGGCTCCAATGTAGGGCCAGTTCTCTTCAATGTTTTCATAAATGACCTGGATGCAGAACTAGAAAGTGTATTGAGTAAGTTTGCAGATGATACTAAATTGGGAGGAGCTGTTGACTCTGTCGAGGGTAGAGAGGCCTTGCAGAGAGACCTTGACAGACTAGAGAGCTGGGCAATTACCAACCGCATGAAGTTCAACAAAAGTACGTGCCAGACCCTGCACCTGGGAAGGGGAAACCCTGGCTGTACTTACAGACTTGGAGATGAGAGAGAGAGAGCAGCCCTCCCTGCAGAAAGGGATCTGGGGGTTCTGGTTGACGGCAAGTTGAATAAAAGCCAACAGCGTGCCCTGGCAGCCAAAAGGGACAACCATGTCCTGGGGTGCATCAGGCATGGCATTGCTAGCTGGACAAGGGAAGTGATTGTCCCGCTTTGCTCTGAGCTGGTGCGGCCTCACTTCATGTACTGTGTGCAATTTTGGGCACTACAGTATAAGCAGGACATAAAACTGTTAGAGAGTGTCCAAAGGAGGGCTACGAAGATGGTGAAGGGTTTGGAGGGGAAGACATATGAAGGACAGCTGAGGTCACTTGGTTTGTACATCCTAGAGAAGAGGAGACTGAGGGGAGACCTCATTGTGGCCTACAGCTTCCTCATGAGGAGGAGTGGAGGGTCAGGCGCTGATCTCTTCTCTCTGGTAACAGCAATAGGACTCTAGGGAAATGAAGCTGTGAGAAGGAAGGTTCAGGTTGGATATTAGGAAAATATTAGGAAAAGGTTCTTCACTGAGAGGGCGGATGGGCTCTGGAACAGACTCCCCAGGGAAGTGGTCACGGCACTGAGCCTGCTGGAGTTAAAGAAGTGTTTGAACAACGTTTTCAGACATACGGTCTGATTTTGGGGTGGTCCTGTGCAGAAGTGGGAGTTAGACTCAATGAACCTTGTGGGTCTCTTCCAACTCAGAATATTCTATGATTCTATGATTTTAAAAGAGGGTAGATTTAGATTAGACATTAGGAAGAAATTCTTTACTATGAGGGTGGTGAGGCACTGGAACAGGTTGGCCAGAAAAGATGGCTACCCCATCCCTAGAAGTGTTCAAGGTCAGGTTGTATGGCACTTTGAGCAACCTGATCTAGTGGGAAATGTCAAGGGGGTTGAAACTAGATGATCATTAAATTCCCTTCCAACCCAAACCATTCTATGATTCTATACTCCATGTATTTCTCCTATGTCTCTCTATCTGTATATCTGATTCAGGTTATCTGGTTGTAAACCACATAAAACGAAGACCACCATTCAGTCCTGTGCTTGAACTCTGCCTGCTTTTACAGACTTGATCCACAATGAAGGATTGGAAGATAAATCACTAATAATAAAAGATGTGATATAATGTCAGACTGGATTTGATGAAGAACATAAGATATTTACATACATATAAGCATATGGTTAATTTAATATATCATTGTGTAAAGCAAGGACAGTTTGGGGTGAAGGAGCTGTGCGGTTAATTTAATACATGCAAATATGGATTCTCATGGACTACTGCTTAGGGAAGTCATTGGCTTTTGGTCACAATTCTTATTAAATAAGTATTCATTGTCAGAACTAGCAAAAAGTATTTTACACCTGTAAATCATAAGTTGAGCATTTTCTTGAAAGGTTTTTTTTTTATTCAAAATATTTGGGATCCTTCAATGTGCTCCAATCAGCATGGACGGTGTTCTCTCAGTACAGACAGTTTCATCTTATGTTGTTTATATCACTGAAGAGCAGTCTAGTTTCCTCTAGTGTACTATTTAAAATGCATCACTCAGATATCATATTAAGAACATGAGAGAAAGCACAAGCTTTTGAGCTGTTTCCACGTGGAGCCAGAAGTCTCAGTATTTTGCAGTTTCTGACAGAGAAGCAGAGATGTTTCCTTTCCCACTCTGAATGACTGTACAATTTTTAACTAAGTAGTGCATAACATACATTATTTGTGTCCAGATGCATATATCTGTATGTGTAACTGTACTGCTACAACGTTACTGGCTATGGCACAACTAATCATTTAAACTTCTTCAGAAAGGTACCATAAAAAATGAATGATGTCCAAGCTGAATGACTAAGTAGGACAGCAATATTTCAGTTATTTTCTACACTATCATTTCTTTCCCATACTTTTCTATCTTCTTTTCCAAACTACTTTTTCCATATTTACTACTCTGTATGGCATACAGAATGTTGTGCTCCTTTTTCAGTGATTCTTGCTCCTTTGTTCTTGTGTTTACCAAAAGCTCCAAATTGTTACAAATTCATGAGGCAACCATAAAGGTTGTTTAAAATCTATTTAGTGAGCTCCTTAGATATGACATCTGCTTATACTTCTTTATTTCAGCATGGTTCCTCCCTCTCTGTATATGAGATATAAGAATTTGCTAATGATAAAATATTATCCCCTTGTCCCTGCTCCTCCAGATTACACACTGAAAAAATCTCCATAAAAGCATGACTTGATTTTTGCAGTAGTTTTTGTATTGAACATTGCTATTAGTAACTGATCTACATGTGGGGAAATTATTAGAAATCCAGTTAACTCAAAGAAGTGCTCTGTATTTTGGAGTGCTTGTAGAATTGCATTAGAGAAACCTTTGGCTATGCCTCTAGCTTGCCTATTTCAAAATCAATATCTTTATTGATTTTAAGTCTTTTCCCTTTCCTTTCCTTTCCTTTCCTTTCCTTTCCTTTCCTTTCCTTTCCTTTCCTTTCCTTTCCTTTCCTTTCCTTTCCTTTCNTCCCTTTCTCAACCTGAATTACCGTACCAGAAAAAAGATTTGTTTGAGAAGTAATGGCTTGTATTCACACATTTAAAATGTGTTGCTTTATGGAAAGACTTCACTGATTTTACTCTGTTTGCCCCCCCAAAAAACCTTCTGTCTACTGCTTGCATGCCTGTTTGGTATGAGATTTGCTCTTCTGGCCAGCACCCACATTTCCTGTGTGACGGAACTGGTGAACATAGAGTACGGGGCTGGATGCACACAAGCTATGGACTGCAGGTTTGATCTT
Source organism: Chauna torquata (assembly GCA_013399475.1). Taxonomy (NCBI): domain Eukaryota; kingdom Metazoa; phylum Chordata; class Aves; order Anseriformes; family Anhimidae; genus Chauna; species Chauna torquata. Next base: position 25,603 of record VXAL01006784.1, on the reverse strand, counting down.
AGCCAGGGAACACTGAGCAACATCTCACAGATACCTATGACCAAGGCAGCAGCAGGGAAATTATATATAAATCCTCCAGGTTACGGACAGTGAATCTAAAGCAGCACATGGCAGCAGCCAACTACAAATCCTACTGTTGGGGACTTGGAACCCGAGTGTAGCATCTGTGCCTTGCAATTGCCAGCTCTGGTCTCAGACTGCCTCAAAGGTTGACACATCTGCAGAAATAGGCAGAGGAAAATGAAGGCCAAGAAGTCCATGTACAGCCCTCTCTTGCCAGCTACAGGAGGCAGGAGTTCCAAACACATTTTTGGAGTATTTTAGACACAATCAAGTTGTTGAGGTCCGAGGATTTAAAAGCACATTAGTATCAGATGAAACCTGTTTCATATGTATTGGCTTTATTAAAACTGTGTTAGGGAATACATTCTTAAAACTCATTATGTTTCAAATAATTTTCAAGGCTACCTTTTCTATCTATCCTTGGCCAACTTTGTGATCAATCATGTCACTCTTTAGAATAGATGTCAGGCAAGTCAGGAGAGATTCATGTCAAAAGATCAACAAAGGACTGAAGATAGAGTCAAAGCAGATGTGAATATAAAAAGGAAATTCATGTAAATTCTGGTCCTTACTCCACTATCCTTTTTAAAAACATATAAATCATGTGACAGGAAAGATTTAAAAACCAGAAAACAAAAACCCAAACAACTTGCTCCCTCTCCCCCAGACTACCAAAGAAAGATCAAACGCAGGATGCAAGTAATGTGCCCCTAGAATTATGTCACGTAACATAGGATCTTCTCTCTACCCAAGTGCTAGTTAATGCAACAGAGAGCATACCTGTTCCCTTTACACCAGATCGCATGAACTAGGATGACTGACTTCCATCCTCACGCCATGTCTCTGCAATTGGGATGCATTTCCTAGAATACAACTTGAGAGGGAGTAGGTAGAAAAGTCTTGTATTCTTCATCAAATGTTTATGGAACTGTTGCTTTTATACATGCTATTGAAACAAAATTACATGAGGAAATAACCAAGACTTACTGTGGGATGCTGGAATAGAGATCTGAATCCCAAGCCTACCTCAGACAAATGCAGACACGGTCACCTCTAATAAGGAAGTTAATTAATGATTAAAGAGTGGATTAGGATTCAAAGTATTTGTGTCAAATTCCTCTATTTGACCTAGAGATAATCAGGTAATCTTTTTTTTTTTCTGCCTCATCTTAAAAACAGAGTCAGAATTCTCTCTTTGTTATTACACATTAAAAACTATCTTTAGGCCAGTGATTCCCTTAATATGGACACGTCCATTGTACAGAAAATAAAGCCATGACTTTATTTGTTCTTCTAGCTGTTACTGATGTTTAAATAGCTAACTCAGAAATTTATCTGAATAAAACATCTGAAAAGACACTTCAGATTTTAGTCAAATAAAGCTGGAATGCTGTTATTCAGGCTTGAGATGTAGGCTAGTCTTCTAATCCGCTCTGAGATAGGCTCCTTTGTAGGTAACTCAGAAGTCTTATGTAGATGATGCAGAACAGAATAAAACACTTTGCCAAGGTGCCATTGCACTGAATATATGTCTCAACTACTGATTTAGTCTAAAGGTGTTCCTCCCAGAGAACTAACAAGAGTTGAGATCCATTTTGGTCACATACTCTCACAATATGCAAAGATGGTCTGGAAAGTACAGCAATACTTATAATTTTCCAATTAGAAATAGCAAAGCAACGTCTCTACCCAAAAGCATATCTGAATTAAGAGTTCTGCACTGAGCTTTGCTTCTCATATGCTCAGTAGGGTTCATTTAATCAATATGAATAATCTGAGCTTTTTTCCAGAAGGAAATCATTCATAAAACAGTGCTGTTACCTCTAGCTATATATCAATCTTTCTATATAGTATGTAGTCATCAAACAGTTTGACCTAAAAATTTCAGTTTGCCAACTGTTGATGGACTGCCCAAGTTAACATTAAAAATTAAGTAAAGCTGGTCAACAAAATTATTAGAAATTCTGATGAAAAATTACCCCTTTGTAAAACAACATTTCCATGGAAATTTCTGCCAGTTGGAAAAGAATTGTCCCTAGCACTTTTTCTCATTATTGCCTTGTATTTCTCTGCCTCTTTTTTTTTTTTTTTTCTCAATTACCTGTACTGAATGGTGTATTGGGTTTACATGGTAAAGGTTTGGTAGCAGGAGGGCCACAAGAGTGGCTTCTGTGAGAAGATTCCAGAAGCTGCCCCATGTCAGATAAGAGCCAGCTCCAGCTGGCTCCAAAAGGGACCCGCCGCTGGCCAGACCTGAACCAATGAGCGATGCTGTTTGCGCCTCTGTGAGAGCATATTTAAGAAAGGGAAAAAACTAATGCACAACAGCAACTGGGAGTGAGAGGAGCAAGGAACAGCCCTGCAGACATCAAGATCAGTTAAGAAGGAGGAGGAGGAGGTGCTCCAGGTGCCAGAGCAGAAGTTCCCCTGCGGCCTGTGGTGAGGACCATGGTGGAGCAGGCTGTCCCCCTGCAGCCCATGGGGTACCACGGCGGAGCAGATCTCCACGCTGCAGCCCGTGGAGGAGCCCACGGTGGAGCAGGTGGATCTGGCCTGAAGGAGGCTGCAGCCCATGGAGAGCCCCCGCAGGAGCAGGCTCCGGGCCGGACCTGTAGCCCGTGGAGAGGAGCCCACGCAGGAGCAGGTGATCCGGTGGGAGCTGCCACCTGTGGGGGACCCATGCTGGAGCAGTTTGCTCCTGAGGGATGGACCCCATGGTACGGACCCATATTGGAGCAGCTGTTGAAGAGCTGCAGCTTGTGGGAAGCCCACGCAGGACCCTTCCGGGAAGGACGGCATCCCATGGGAGGGACCCCACACTGGAGCAGGGGAACAGAGAGTGATCATGAGGGAGCGGCGGAGAAGAAGCGATATGGGCTGACCGCAGCCCCCATTCCCCTGCGCCGCTCGGGGGGAGGAGGTAGAAGAGGGTGGATGGGGGGAAGGTGTTTTTAGTTTGCTTTTAGTTTCTCACTGCTCTAGTTTGCAAGTTATAGTAATAAATTATATTAATCTCTTTATGTTGAGTCTGTTTTGCCTGTGACGATAATTAGTGAGTAACCTGCTTGTCCTTATCTCAACCCTTAAGCCCTTGTCCATCATATTTTCTCCCCGTTCTTTTGAGGAGGGGGAGTGAGCGAGAGGTTGTGGTGGAAGTCGGCTGTTTAGCTGGGTAAACCACCACAAATGGAAAAAGAGAAACACGTAGTATTAATATTGTTTGCTTCAGGAGAAAAGGTATAAATTGCTGCAAAAGAGTATATTGCTATGGCAAAGTGTATGGTGAGGGCAGATGCAAATCCAGTCTAAACAGGGCTTCTGAGTCATTCTTGTATAGCGTAGGCTCATGGTAGATGAAGACATAAATATAGTATCAGGGAGACCTCAGGTTCCTGAAGATGTCACTAAAACCCTTCTAGTCCCTATGGCAAATCCATGCTACTGTTTGGGTTCACTTTTTGTTCTGTTCACAAATAACAAGAGCCTAAGGTACCAGCAACTGTATTTTGAACTGTTTATCAGCTGATAGATTTTGGCTTTGCTGTGATATTCTGATCATTCTGAAGACTTGAGTGAAATTAATACATCTATTATCCAAGTAACTTCCTGTTCAGCATAAACAGTAGTTCTGGTCCCCAGTGATTTTCAAATGACTGGTCTCTGCGTTTAAAACTCTTCCTACCTACCCATTTTGTACACCACTGAACAATTAATTAGGTACATAGTGTGGGTTAAAGCATTTACCATCTCCTGAAGTATTAAGCATCAGATGCTACTGCATGCAGAAAGCATATAGAACTGATGTTCTGATCTAAAATGCCCGTATCTGAATTCCTAGTTGCAACACTACAGCATCAGCACTTAGCTTTAAACATTACATTTGCTAGAAAATGCTTAAGATTTTCGTTGTAAAACTGCATTTTGTCATGCATCAGCACTTTAAATCATTCTTACTTTGAAACTAACCATCCTTTAAAAGTGAAGTCAAAGGAAGGAATTGCAGTCAGAGAAAGAGGAAATAGAAACACAAGGAAAACCCAGCAAAGTGTGATGTATTCCAAAGGGACTTCATAGTGGTGAACACTCACCTGCTATTAAAAAGTCAACCATTTTTATTCTGAAAGTATTTTTCCTTAGGTAATTGTGATGCCTAGAATGATGATATCGTTTTATCGCCTTTGACTGAGTCCACTTTCTAAATTCTCACTTTCAGCTAATGTCTAGGTTTCAGAGATTCTTTTTGCAGACTATATCTAAGATATGGCTTTTGCCATCTATCTGCACAGCTGAAATATCTCACGTCTCGGTTACTGCAACACCTTTTTTCTCTGACTTTGACAAATGCAATCTTGCTCGGCTGCTGCGAAGATCATTTTCCTGGCCTGTCATTTTGACCATTTCACCTCTTTCTACACCTCCCTCTGCTAGATACTGCTTTTCTGCCACTTCAAACACAAGCTGCTTGGCTTCACTTTCAAAGCCCTTTCACAACCCATTTCCACCCCACAAATGATCTTTTCATTTGATAAAGAGCAGTTGACATCAGTTACTGATTGGCACACACACACACAAAAATCTCTTAACAGATTTTTAATCAAGTACCATTCTGATTTATCCCACTGTCTTTAAGATTGGGGAGCACTTCCTGAAAACATTCCCCACATTTACTCATTACTCTTTTTTTAAGCCCTGTCATTAAAACTTGCCTTGTCATGATGCCCAGAGAGAGATGAGGACAGAGAAGTGGCAGGAGCACAGTCTTTTATTCCCTCAATATCACACCATTATCTCCTCATTTTTGTCTGTCTATATGAGTGTAAGTTCTTTGCAAAAAGGGATTGTATGAGGTTTATATGTTGTCTCCTTTAATGGCATCCTAGTCAATTACTAGGATTCTTATATTTGAAAGCATAAAGAATGAGAGAAATCTCCTATGAGCTTCTTAAAAGTTTTTCTGTACTTTTTGCATTCAGAGTGATCTGAACAATACGTTTCTTGGACCTCTGCTCCTTGGAATTTGCTACTGTTAACTTCTGCGTTCGTCTTCCAGACTAAATATTCATTGGATTCATTTGGGCCATCCATCCTAAGACTTCTGTCTCATCTCAGTATAACTGCCAGAGCTGAGCCTATCATCAACATTTACGCAGAATGGCTGGGTGCTTCTTAAATGTAGAATTTCAGGCATAATGATGGTATCTTAAATAGAGATTTCCTCAGAAGTGATACCATATGCAGTTTAACTGGTCGGCTCCTTCTGTCTTGCATCATTGCTCAGATAAAAATGAAGTAGTTCAGGCATTTTATGGGAAGGACATAGCACCTGTAAAATCTCTTGACTTGGTGAAAATACACCTCAGGGTGTACCAGAGAACAAACTTGTCCAGCTTATAAGGAACATAGTACATTGGATGCAGGCCATTAAATTAGTGCTTTCTGAACCATCTAATCTGATGCAGCAGACAGCTTTGACTGTTACAAGTATTAGTTATTAACATGTTTCCCCTTCTTTCTCCTCTCTTTTTTTTTTTTTTTTTTTTTTTTAAACCATATCCTTAAAGAAATTTCTAAGCACAGATGCTGTCACTTTGATGGCCCTTTTCTGATGAGTATGAATACTGCAGCCTATGGTAGAAAAAGCGCAAAGTGTTGTGATGAATTGACTTACGGTGTTCAGATCCTTAATGTAGTAATTATAGTCTTTTCCTGAAGAAAACACAGATCTTTCTTTAACTAATCTGAAATAGAATATTGAACTGAAAACAAAACAAAACAACAACAAAAACCACCCACATTATCAAAACTCCCAGTTGTCATGTAATGGTCTGAAGCCACTAGATTGGTAGATGTGTACCAACATGAATTTAATCTTGGATCTGATTCTAAGTCACAGAATAAGTATCCATATTCATACACTGTTTTTTTCCCCTAGAGCTACTGAGGTAAAAAAGAAGGTGAATGATGACCTTTAAGCATATATAAGTGAAAATTTTTGGTTGAATCTGAAGTGCATTACAAGTAATGATAGTTTTTCAAACAGTGTGAACATCTTTTCATTTCTCAAGCAGAACATCTTGGTGTCCTGGGCTTTTGATCTTGTAGATAAATTACCCGTTATTTTGTGCTTCAGCGTATGTCTTTCAGGGGCAAAGGGAGCTGGGTACAAAATGATGTCATGTGTACATATTTATATCTATACAGAGTCAGGACATAGTCTGGGAAAAGACTAGACTCAGGAGCTAGGATATCTTCCTGACATCTTTAACATACATGTAATTTCAGTTCAGTAATGATGTCTGGCCCATTTGTCTACAGTATATTAAGGCAAAAGGTAAAGCAAGTGTTACTCATTGCAAACTTTTTAAAGATCAGTGTCAGATTACAATTTTTTGACTATGAAAATAAGATAAATTTTGACTCAAAAAAAAAAAAAAAGCTTGCTCTGTACTTAGAAGCACTACATCTTTCTCTTTACTACCTATAAATAAATAAATGATTTTATTTTTTGTTTTTGAAGGAGTATTTGGCAGTATTGTAAAGTCAAAACAGCTGTGAGAAAGTGAGTTCAATTATACTTCTATTTGTATCTCTGTTTTGTTCGATAAACTCTCTGTCTAGAATCCTTTCTGCTGTTGGTGATATGCACTGAGAACAGACCAGCTTCCACATCTTGAGTAAATTATATGCCTGGAAGTCATCTTAAGTATAAATTTCTTGACATTAAGTCACTTAAAGATAAGAAACATGAGCTTTCAGGTAGGATAAGTCGATATTATTTAGTGAATATTTACAAGGAAAAAAAAATGAGAATGAGGTATTCATTTGCTGGTTGTAACTACGCTTAAAGCTGCACAGTTATTCATTCAAATCTTGTTTCAGAAGTACAGTGAAATTATTTTAACAAACAAAATTATAATTAAATATAGGAGAGTAAGATGTAGAATTCCCATCTAATACTGGGAGCTAAGGACTGAAGTATCATTTAATTGTTCAGGAAATCATAGACACATGGAAAATTGTAAGAAACATAGGAATTCAATATACCTGATATAAAACATACCTGTTTGTTTAAAAAACCTCATGAGGTATAAACAAAAATATAAGTAGAAAGAGGATGCTTTTTCATCATAGCAGTGAGATAATGCTCTCTAGCACATATAGATCATCCTTTAACTACTCCTATTATCTACTCTGTGTTTGAAGTTATCACAGACACTAGCATAGTAAGGAGTATATCTGTAAGTGAGTGAAATTCACATTATCTCATTAAAACCTAAGTAAAAGCCTTTGTGAAAAAGACCATCTTTTTGCTGGAAATGCAGCTGAAGGTGAAATCCAGCCTCCAATATAGATCCAAAGTCTGGACTGCAACTCAACTTGCTCCTTCCCAATAGTCTACACTATACACAACACACTGTAGGATGTACCGGTGCTTGGCATATCAGCAATGACCAGAGAGAACCAGATTTTTTGTACTTATATGACTTGAGGAATGTCACTATACTTTGTTAATTTGTTCTTCACCGATCAATTGCAAACAGAACTTGTATTTTGCTAGGGCATTTGTGTTTTAGTATATGGGTCAAATGCTTGCCAAAGCAGATAGCAAACTTTTCATTTGAACTGCCTGTTGTTTTTTCTTGGTGACTGGTTTCCTATACTAAACAGTTCTGCCTTCGATTCTTGATCTGGAGACTGAAGCTTCCACAGAGAGACATTGATTCAGACCAAAAAAAACCATCTTCATGCACATTTATTGCTATATTATAACGGAAAGTATAAAGTGCTGCAAACATGGTAGAACTCTTCTGCTGTTCGAGACAGAAATAAATAGTTAAGAGTCTGTTTTTCTGTGAACTCCTAGCTGTGGTAATTATCTACACATACTTGGCAGAAATCTTTTTCAAGTTTAGAATATAAATTATTTTCCTGTTATTTGTTTGTTTGTTTGTATGTTTTGTTATTCATGACAGAAAAATCTCTCTATGTGGTGTACAAATCAGTATGTCAGAGAAGGGAATGTGTCTGGACCCCTAGAAAATTAAGGCGGGTGCTTTGACATTCAAAGACAGCACAAAGTGATCTTTTGACCAGCAAATTAAGCATACTCAGTTTTTTTTTTTTTAATTTTATTTTTCTTCCTGTGCAATTTGTGAATTTGACTTTACAGCTGGCCAAGGTGGATGGTATGACACAGCTTGACAGCCTGTGTCAGAACTGTAAGCATATTTCTGAGTCATTGCATAGCATAAAAACATGGACTGCTGCAGAGATGGCAACAATATTTATAAATATATTGGTATAAGTCTCTTTACAAAGACAACGTGCAGGTTGTAATGAACAAGTAATAACAGCTAAAGAAGAACTAAAACCTCATCTTGAGGTTTGTACCAGGATCAAAAGTGTTATACATTCCTTTCTTACACAGATAAAGGTCATAAGAAGTATCCTGCTTATTCTGTGTTGCACTCTGCTGTCGTTCATTCCTTCAACATATAAAGGCATATTTGTGGGACAGTCTGATTGGATGCCAGCTGTACTGACAAACATTGACACACTCCTACACAAGGTGATTTTTCTTCTTTTTCTATAAACTCTTACACAGAATGAAAACAGTTATGCTTAGATTGAAAATTATCAATATCTGCAGCACAAAAAAAAACCAACAGAATTTAGAAAAAATAGTTGTTTAATTTTGAGATTGTAGTCATGTAAACAGAAGACACTGCATGCAAATTTATTTTCTAGAGATTGTGTAGTTTTTTTAGACTACTGTGAAACCCCAAATATACATCAGTTGTTGGGGGACAGATTTAAAACAAAGGCTATTTGAGGTATTTTTGTGGAAATTTTGGAGGATAATTTTTCCAACTCTTTCTGATTTTCTGATTTCCATCCATGACTGGAATAATGATAATGATAATAATAACAATAATAATAATAAATACAAGATGTAAAATGTGAAACATATGATTGGAGGAATGCCACTGCAGTGTTTCACATGAGCTGTAATAGAGGTGTCTCAATTTCTGCTCCCTCCTCTAAGGCAGACTTCATTATTGGCAGAAATCCAGCATGGTTCACCATAGCTTCTGAACCTTTTTGATTATTTATATAGGCATAAAATGGTAAGAACCTGAAAGAGTCATACTTGGAATCGCATTTAGAATGCATGCACCCGAAATATATTAAAAGTAACTCGAGTGGTATTTCTGAATTAAGAAATATTTTTTTTCTGCTGAAAAAGTGGATTATTTTTATTTTTTTTCCATTATTTTTATTTATTTATTTTTTTGCCATGGGAGCAAAGTACAGCACACCCAAATAGCTCTTGTTCTGTTCAGTCATGTAGTCATACCCATAGACCTTTTAACATTACACTATTTTGGAAATATGTTTAGTCCATGAAAAAGGAAATTAAACAGGATTTACATGGAAAAGCATGTAAAAAAAAAAAAAAAACCACATGAAATTCAGTTCAGTCTATACACATGCATCTTTTTGAGACTGCATCAAATACAAGTAACCAGTTTCATTGCAGTAATGAAGAATGTTATGCCTTAACCCTATACACATACCAAAGAATTTAGTTCACTAAACATTTTAACTGTTATTTTATTGGCAGGGAGGAAGAGAATGGGACCGGGGTGTGTGTGTGTGTGTGTGTGTGTGTGTGTGTGTGTGTGTGTCTTGAGCACTTTGTAGCAATTCTGTTTCCTTAACTAACCAGAAGTCGGGCAACATCTGTTCCACCTTTTTTTTTTTTTTTTTTTTTTTTTCACCCAAAAACGGCGACGCCCAAAATTTCTGTGTTGCACGTTTTTTTC
>VXAL01006784.1:0-12121 GCA_013399475.1 Chauna torquata | reverse complement strand
CAGCTAGGAGGCTGGGGGTGCACAAGGAGCTGGGAGGGGAAACAGACAGGACAGGTGACCCAGACTGGCCAAAGGGATGTTCCATACCATGTGATGTCAAGCTGAATAATAAAACTGGGGGAGTTGGCTGGGGGTGTGGGGGTGAGGGTGCTGTCACTGCTCCTGATCCTGCTGGCTGGCTGGGCATTGGTCAGCAGGTACTGAGCAATTGCATTATGCATCATTTGCATTGTATATTCTTTTATCATTATTATGGTTATTACTATTTTCTCTTCATTTTCTGTCCTATTAAACTGTCTTTATCTCAACCCACAAGTTTTTTTTACCTTTTTTTTTTTTTTTTCCTATTCTCTTCCCCATCCCACTGTAGCAGGGGGAGTGAGCAAATGGCTGTGTGGTGCTTAGCTGCCTGCTGGGTTAAACCACAACATGGTGCTAAAAGGAAGGCGTTAGAAGAGCAGCCTGGAGCTGCATAGGAAAAATTGTAAAAGGATGTGGAAAAATGAACAAGAGCCCTGTGAAGACTGCAATGAAGAAAAGTCCAGAAATGAGCAGCTGGAAAGGGATAAAAATTAATGGAGCCATGAATTAAGAGAATGGCTTTCCTGGTGTTCTAGGAAAGATACAATCAAAATAAATATTCTGCACCCTGTCTCATCTATTTATTCAAGGTTTTATCCACATGACTCCCAGAAGAAAGAAGCCAAAAAGAACCTCTCCCAAGCACTTCTCAAAACCCAGCCACAAACTTTGAAATATTACTTGGTCCAACAAAGTCTATCAGACTTGAACTCTATGAGAAAAAGAAAAACAACAACAACAACAACAAAAAAAACAACAGTGCTTTGAGACCCTCTTCTTCAGTTCACCTCTGCTTTCTTGTTTATTCACCTATACCCAGTTTCCTTGAGTGGTATCAGAAATTTTCTCGGTAGCACTAGATCTAGATCAAATAACTCCAGTTACCACACTTTTGCAGATCTCTTGTAGCAAGTTATTCTATGGCCAGTACATGAAATAAAACTGTGTGGAAGAGTACAATCAAATTGTTCCAACATGCTCCCTTTTGATCTTCACTTCTCTTCTTCCATTTGAGTTTTTGAACTATAGAAGAAGTGGTAGCCTGGGCTCCAGCCACCGGGCAGGAGGAGCTCTGAGCCAGGGTAGCTGAAGAAGGCAGCTGCTTTTAACATCCCTTAACACTAAGCTGCACATATGTATGTACAATATTATATTATAGGCACTCGTCTGATCTTGTGATATATAAGCAGTTGATTGGTTAAAAGTACAGAGGCATGCAGATAATTCTATTACCACTTTCTTCACTTTCTGAAGAATAAAAATACATTGTTAATCTGAACATGTTGCTCAGCTGGGGAGCATGAAAGCACAGTCTAACTCAAACACTATATACCTAAAGGAAACACTGACATCAAGTTAATGAAATTTTGAATCAAGTATTAAGCAATTAATTTTGTATACCTTTATTAGTGATTTGTTTTGAAGGAAGAGTGACACAATGCACACCATCAAAAGGATCATCATAGAATGAAACAAAATTATAAATCCTTCTGATAAATCAAAATGGTCAATGCAGTAAACACATAAACCTATTCTTCTCATTATTCAGGACATCTCTTCTGACAAAGAAATTAGCTTTATTTTGTCACCTCATTTATCACAGAGAGAGAATTAAAAAAAAAAAAAAAAGGAGTACGAGAGAGAGAGAGAAATACCTTACCTTGCCCTAAGCCTTTTTCAACTAACTTCAAATTGTCATTAGAGTTCTACTTTGGTGTCACTCAGTTTAGTGATCTGTTTCTCCTTTGCAGTTTCAAAACTTAATTACTGCAGGTAGAAATAAAATACAGAATTCTGCTGTATTACTTGGTGCAGTTGGGTCGCATCACGTTGCATGTGCAGTAAAAGGCCATTTGCTAGCTGCTTGTGATCTATGGTTTTTCTCAAGTCAGATTCTTTTCCTTTTTTGAGTTAAAGTTTTAGAATATAAAGGATATTACTGCAGAATCTCTAGGCTGTGTTCTTAAGTTCTTTGAGCAGAGTCCTTTGTCAAAATAGTTGCAAACTTCTATTACCAATGCCTCATGCTTTAACCTGAGTTGTTAGATCTGATGCCAGTTGTATAATTTGACAAGACAGGCAAGGCTACCTTTTCTTTTACTTTGTAAAAGACCTTAGCTTTTCCCTAACTTCCCATGACAATTGTTGTTGCATGCCGCAGCCGTGTTCTCCCACTTGCGTCCTCATCAATGACAAAAAGATTATTTCTGACTCTAAGGAGATCTTACACTCTCTTGCTGAAGCACACTAATATCCATCTCTTCCAGCAGATCTGGGGTAATGCTGCATGTGCCCAGCCGCAGCACCAGCAAGTGAAGTTGTGCTGCAGTGTCACTGCCATGTTACAAAGCAAACTCTGTTTTTCAGCAGGGATACACAACCAGGATGCATTCCAGATGATGTACAGTGGGTGAGGGCTGTATTTAATCCTTTTGGGTCAGTATTTATTCACTAAGGGAAGAGAAAGAAACCTGTGGACAGCGATGCTGGCTCCAGCCCCCTCCAGGCCCTGAGACGTTTTACTTTTCATGATTTGAGCTGTTCTGGTTTGTCCTTCCTGATAGAAGCCCAGCATCTGTCCTACCACCTCTGCCAGCAGTCAGGATAGGAGATTTTACCCTGCAGCCTCACAGGCTGGAAGCAGGGCACGTAAATACAGTTCTGTCTTCCTGCATCTTGGGAAGTTCCTTGGAGCCCTCTTCTATGTCTCTATGCTCTTTTTTTGCAAGGTGTTCTACCTCATCCTGCTCTGTAATCCATCATTTTACGTGCATAGCCTGTGGCTGATTCATTTAAAATGTCACTGGGTAGCACTGTGGCTTGTATAACAATGTGGGTGATAAATGGGAAGTTTATCCCCAGAGCCTTTTGTTCTAGATTTATAGGCATCTAAAATCCAGGAGGTAGGCACTGACTCCCCCTTCTCCCACCACCCTGGTGCTTCCTCTTCCACCCTCCTCCTTGTGGCACTGGGAGCAGCTGACTGCAGATACTGTGGAGAGGATGTCTGGCCCATTCTGGTAGAGAGATGCGGAACAAAGAGGATTGGATGTATATATCCTTTATTGTGTGGGTGCCTGAACATTGGCACAGGTTGCCCAGAGAGATTGTGGAGTCTCCTTTCTTGGAGATCTTCAAAAGCAGCCTGAACATGGCCCTGGGCAAAGTGGGTAACAGGTGGTCCTGCTTGAGGAGGGGGAGTTGGACCAGATGACCTCCAAAGGTCCCTTCCAACCTCAACCATGCTGCGATTCCATGATATAGACTCAGGTCTATTAATTGCATGGGGATGGCGGGGATGGGAGAGTAGCACGGAGGGAGTCCCAACACTCTGGCTACTGCCCTGTGTGCTATTTTTGTATCCATGGCCTGCATACCTATATAATCTACAGGGTATTTTAGTACATTTGCAGAGAGGACAGTGCTTTTACAGGGATTTCTTATGGGCCAGTCTATGCCTAGGAACACATAGTTTCTTGGTCTGCTTTAATGCAATTCTTCCTTTGAAGAAAGGTTCCAAAGTGATTTCTGCCTGTAATCTAACTGCTTCTGCCTCTTGAATTAATCCAACTCATTTGATCATTCACTGTTCCCTTTTTTGGTCTGTTCTTGCTATCTCTGCCGATTTTTCACATCTTTCTGTGCTTCTCTAAACGTTCCCCCACTCCCGAATTGGATCCCAAGCATACTTTTCCTCTAACTCATTGTGTTACTTCTTCTTTTAATCACATCCTCCTATTACTTCTTTCATTTCCTTCCATCTCTCATTCTTTTACCTTTTTTCTCTTTCCCTGTTGCTATAAACTCTGCTTTCTCTCATTTCTCTCTCCTGCTTTCGTTTCTGATGCATAGAAATCTTTCTCAGCTTTTTTTTCTGCTGTAGGTGATACTTATTTGTCCTGATTCTCTCTTGTTCCTCCCCAAAGTTTTCTTACCTCCCAGTTACAACTCTCTGTTTCAGAATCACGTAACCTCTGCCACTTCTTCCCGTTCCCGTTCTCTTGCACCTAAGGAATCTACTCAGTCTCAAAATGTCATAAACTTATGACATTTAGCTTGGTATCTTTCTCTCTCTCTCTCTCTCTCTCTCTTTTTCCCCAGCCTTTTCTTTGTGCAGACCCTGCTCTTTAGACTCTTCCATATGTCTTTATTCTCAAATTGTAGCTGCTGAAAAATTGTATGTTTTTTTCTCTTCTCATATATAATTAACTAGGAAAATGCCATGTTTTCTGCTTGCCATGCAATTGTGTTCCGAATCAGTATAGAAAGCAGAATTGCTTAGAATTAGCACCTCTCCAGTTTCCTAATACAAAAGTCACGGTCTCTGCACTGGTTTTAGAATTCAAATGTAATTGTTCCTTTATTAAATGACTGAGCCCAGGCTTCCTTTCTCCTACAGTATGATGATTCTTCCCATCAACTAAGATTACCTAAAACAAGATTGCATCAACTTTGATACTCATATCCAAGGTGATATTGGGGGGCAAAAGTAATGTTTTTCTTAACATGTTAGATGAAGACATCCTAGGCAGGGTAGAATACCCATCTGTATAGCCAGAACTTTATTTTAGTAAGGATTTACGCTATTTTGGGTCTCTTTTTCTTTAACTTTTGCAACTGTAAACTAGGAATGACTTTCTAAAAAATCATCACATTATCAATTGTTTGGTAATATAATTTACTACTGATTTTTTAATGTGATTCTATGTATTTGTGCATATGTTCAGATACACACACACGAATATGTTATCTCTGTGTATGTATGTATTTACATGTGTCTTTTTATACCTTGAGTTGAATTTCTTTCATAAAAAGGACAGACATTCAGTCCTGTGCTCCTTATTTCTCTTCTTTGATATTAGTAGAATTTTGTCTCTGTTTTGTTCCCTCCCATCACAATCAAATAATAACAGCTATTGATTATCCTATGGGTGGATTCAAAATTACATTTCTGTGTTTGGGTACTGGAAAATATTTCATTGAATGAGCACCTTTTTTTTTGCAGATGCGTCTTTTAATAATTTAAATTTAATGAGATAAAATATTAATATTTTCAGTGACTTTAGTTTTTGTTTTGTTTTATTTTTATTTGTTGTTGTTGTTGTTGTTGTTGTTGTTGTTTTTCAAATAGCATTCATAACTATATGGCCAAATCTAATTCCTACTTTAGATTTTTGGATGCCCTGTAACAGAAATAACGTCTATAACCCTGAGTAAGCTGGTTTAAGATTCACCATCCTTAGAGAAATCCAACAATAGCTAGTCTCTCTGCCCAAACTCAGGTTAGGTGGACAGTATTTTAACCATCATTGCTCTCATTACTGGTATATTAGTCACATGCTCATAACACTGAAACATTCTGGAAAAAAAAAAAAGTAAAATAACTACATAAAAGTCTTGGAGAAAAAAAGGTGCTTTACAGAGTAAAGAAAAACTATAGTCTATTCTGTTTGCCAAACAGAATTTTAAAAGGGTGGTTTTATTACCTCCTGCATTGAAAAGAGATTTCTGATGACAGATTGTTCTTCATTTTCTGCAAAAGGCGTACTGAGATCCATCAGTAGGATGAGGGAGCTTAGCAAACAGAATAGAAATAAGGGACCTGTTTCTAAAAAAAAAAAAAAAAGAAAGGAACTAATTATTCAGGGGAAGACTTCTACTACATGTAGGATAACTTTTCTGTCAGCTGTTGTTTCAATCAAAAATAGTGTGTCACCTCCGAAAGTTCATCTCTCTCTTTATATTGACTAAAGAGACAGCAAGGCTCCTAGGTGTCTAAAGTTAGGTAAAATAAATCACAGTCAAAATATCAATATTCACTTAAAGATATTCTTCAAGTGTTGTACTCAAGAGCAAATTTAATGTCTTACATGCATTATCCACTAGATGTAAAATAGACAGTAATTTATGGTCCTGATTTTAGAGGTCTCTCTTGTACTGATAAACATCTATACAAATTCTCAAACATAATTCCAAGCATCTAGTATAGTGGTTAGTACTTCACCAATATGGCTATGAGCTCCATGGTCTACCTTGTAGTTATTTAAAACATGTCAAAACTCCACTCCATACCTTTTCAGTATAATCTGTAAGCAGTTCTACTGTCTGTCCCATAGTGCTCTTTTTGGCCAAGATGATAATTTAAATTCTCATTGGCTAAATAGATAGCAATCTGAAGAAGGGCTTAGCAATTTTGTCTAAATTCTGAACATTGTAGGGAGGATTTGCAGAGGCTCCAGAGAGAGCCTCTTATCTTTCTCCACTATTGTTAAACTTCAAATTTGCATGATAAAAAATATAAGTAAAGAAATAACACGAGCTGCTTTGGTCTCAATGTAAAAGCAACACGATGGAAAAATAACCCAGAAAAAAAAAAATCCTACATATAAAAGAAGAAAATGGTACTAGGGAAAGAGATTATATATACATAAATGTATAAACCTAAAAAGCTGATGGAATATGCCAATAAACAAAGAATATCTTACAATGGCACCATATCTCACAAAGGAAATAAATCATTATCTGCTGTCATTTGGTCTTCAGTAAGAAAATAATTCACTTGTGAATGTATTTCTAATCAGACAACCTCTAACAGAACCTTTCTCCTTATTTGACCTACTTGTTCAAAGATTGACATGTTCTGCATTCTGAAACTGATACTGGGCAGAAATTATTTTCTACACTGGCTGGCGCTGGGCCAAGTTGAAATGTTTTCTGACTATTGAAAGAAAAATTATTTAGAAGTCATCAGGACAATCTATAAATGACTCCAAAAGAAGTGGAAACAAGTTATAAATCAGAAGCAATAAAGAAAAATATGACAAGCTGAGGAGACAATAGCTAATCTGTATCATAGGTTACTGTGCAGCATCCCTTGCTCTCCACTTTGTTTCTCTTCCTTTTCCAGTTTTAGCATATCAGAACACTACGGACAGCTTAGAATTGCAAGTTTTCTCCACATAAGGTACTAGAAGTTCCTGCAAGAAAAAACTAGTTTTCTCAACATTTTTATTGTTTATGTTTCTTTATTAGTGGTAATAAGCAAAACACATGCACAGATCGCCAGATATTTATTTCTGGATGGAATTTTAACCAAGGAGAGAACTCATGGCCCCTTCCCCTAAGCTTTTACATAATTATACAGTGCACAACACAGCTGGTAGCAGACTACGATGAGGGAAAGATATGGAAACATTAATATCATAGAAAGCTGAGAATTCTGAGTTGTCCTTCTTCAGACAGTCAAGTGTAGCATGTTTTTGAAGTGCATTGAAATTCATATTTGGACAACTTAGCTGGGCCAAATAGGAATGAAGGACAGAAGGAGAATAGGTCAAGGGAGGTGTTTGTATCTGGGATGCAGATCTGTATCTGACACTGAACTGGGACACAGCAGAAGTGCATAACCAGATTCAGGAGTTTGGAAGCTCTGTTGTAATATGTACCTAGACATAGATAACACTACATCGCAGAAGTGAGTCCTGTGGATGTGATGAGGAAATAAACACAGGTGGTTTTACAGAGTTTTGAGGACACACACTCATAGTAAGGTGTGTGAAAGAAAATGAGAGGGCACATTTGAGCCAAGGAACCAACAAATTCTGAGGTTGCTGCTGTCAGTAGAATGAATGTGGAGCAGAAGTGGTGGGAAAGGTGTTGAAAGACAAGAGCAAATAAGAAGGAAAGAGAGGATCTACACAGATAATTCTTCTCATCCCTGTTGTCTTTGCTGTCTCTGCTGAGACCTAAACCACCTAAACTTGGACTCCACTGTATACTGGACATCATCATAATATGCTTCATGAATGTCAAAAATATTCAGACTTGGTCACTTCCATTCACAAATCTATCTAGAAATTGTGGTGCCCATTTTTGCATGATATGTTAAGAGCTACTCAGGAGCTCATTCTAATGCCCTCTTAGGGGTGGTATGTAGAATATGTGACATTCACCTGGTGTTTAGGCTCCTCTATGAGTAGATAAGAGCAGAGAGGTCAAAACCTTCTCTTTTACTGATAAATGATCCAACAACTGGGAAATTGTATAAATGAAATGTATTGTTGTTGTTCTCAAGATAAAACAGAAAACCAAGATCCTCCTACCGGAGCATTATTCCTATTTAAATTTTCATGCTAATTTCAGTGAGGCTTTCATTGTGTTGCTGCGTATTGTTAAACAACAACTGTATTCTGCTGAAGAGACTACTGCAGTTCAGTAATGCATGCAGCCGTTCCTGGGTATTGTATTCTGTTTGAATGATCCATATAGCATGCTACGAAATTGTATTGAAATCCATTTCCCTGACAGGTGCTAGACAAAAGAATAACCTCTGTAATGCAATTAGAGTTTCCTCCGGATTAAATGTGCTGTATGAAAGCAAGCTCTGGTTCTGGTGTTTTTATTCAGATTATTAGGGCTTGGTGTAGTAGTTAATGATGCTTCTGATTGAATAGCAAGGTATTCATGCTTAGTTTTACTGAAAGGTAAATTTGATATTTATCAGATTTCTTTATGAGACAGCAAGGAAGGAAAACTGATGGCTTGTTAACAGTATTTGTGCCTAAAAATGTTACATTCTTATGTAAAGACCCCCTGCGGTCAAATAATTTATATGCTACACAATCCATTTTTAGGAAAGACTCCTACCTTTTCAGTGCCGTCTCAAATACAACTGTGACAGGTGGCCATGTAATTAAAAAAAAAAAAAAAAAGTAGTAGTTCTGAACCCTGATACTATAGATTTTGTTTCATTTTTTCTCCCAAATTTTCCCTTTACACAGATGGTGGTTTAGTTTACCCCTCAAAGTTTTACCTTTGGAAGCTATTTTTATTTATTTTCTACAAGTGCACCTTCAGGGAATAACAGCAGGGGGGCAAATCCTTTATTTTATGCTGTCAAAACTGATATACTGTGAGTTATTCACATTATTTTCTGAAGTGCCAGTCAACGGCTTTGTGTTTGGAGTAGTGCAAACCACTAACAGAGTCTCAGAAAAAGCAATCTCTGAATTGGTAGCACCAGAGTGGGTGTTGAGGGGGGGGAGTCAATTTTTGTTGTTGTTGTTGTTGAAAGTTTTCTAATGAAAGGAGATGAATCAGGAACTTTGTAATAACATGTGCCTGACCACTTAGCTGTAGCAGCAGATCTGGAATGAAGCTTACTCAGCACAAGCTTTAAACCTTTCAGACCTTATGTATCATTTCTCATCTACTGAGCTTCTCACATTTGTACAAAATAAGGCGGAGAATAAAAAAATCAATTTTTTTCTAACATTCTGAGTCCAAAAAGAGCACACATATTCAACCATTAGATTTTCAGAAAGAAGTTGGCACACAGTCTGACTTTTTACCCACACAGTATTTGTCTTCAGAGACATCAATTTTAGAGACTGATACTTTCTCCTTTTCTTTCTTTCTTTCTTATTTTTTTTATTTTTATTTTTTAAAGAGTTCAGCTCAAAACAGTAAATAAGAGAAAGTGAAAGAGCAAACATTAAATAATGTGCCTGTAAAGTGAACATCTGCCAAATTCTTCTACTGCATGCTGGAAGGCTGCTGAAACCTGAAACTGACATTATTTCGCATGCAGAAAAGTAACTTATCAGGTCTTCTGACAATGCAGAGGCCTCAAGACAACATTTCTGGAACTGTTACAAAAAAGCCCTATAACCATAATATTTTTTTCTTTCTTCTTTCCAAAGGGCTGAAAAAAACTTTTTTACTGGAAGGGAGTACCAAGAGGTGTTGAAAAACCTCTTCCAACTGTCTCTGTGCTGAGAAATGTAACCTTCCTAAATCCTACCTTCGGGTTGCAGCTGACAGTAAAATCTGTGGAAAATTTACAATTTTATCTAGGTAGCTGCAGCAGTTCAGTGTAATGTAATAGTTTTCTATATGAATTTACAGCACACCAGCCGTTGGAGATAGAGAACTTGGTACAAGTCCAGCAAGCTCAATTATTCAGGATGTCTGAGGTATGAGAGGATGACAAGCAAGACAAGCACAGATGTTGTTCCTTAAAAGACTTATGCCAACACGGTTTACTTTCTTACTTTGAGTGTTGAACCAGGGAGACAACTTTTAGGTCTCAGCTGCAGGAGTTTTGGAAGGTGGATTAATGGCAGAGTTCAAATGTCTCACAGTTACAGACTTAGTCTGGGGTTGAAAGCTTTTGCTTGTTCAGACCAGCTACAAATGGATACCTATTTGCAAAAGCAGGAGCAAAAAGCAGCTGCATGAGATGAAAAGTATGTTTGTTTGTTTTTTTTTCCTGTGTTACAAAAATTGGTGTACCCACTGTATAGTGTCTAGATAAAGCATTTGGGCTCAGGTGAAGTGTTGACACCCTAAAAGTTTTCTTGCAATTTAACCCATGTTGTGGCAGAGATCTCCTTGGATTAGTTAAAAGCTGTGAAAGTCTGCTTTTATAAAGCAATCTGTAGGATTTGATCCTTCCTTTGCTACTGGGACAGTCAAAACAATTCAGACAATATTTTTCAGTCAAATTGTGGCTACTGTGATGTATAAGAATAATGGTTTTTTAATTATTATTTTTTATTTTTATATATATTTTTTTAAGTTGTAAAACAAAGGAAAAGTAGAAGGAACTACAGAAAAACAACAGAAACTACTTTTGTGTGGAATAGTGGAAGTTTTACTGCATGTACATCATTAAACTGGTTTTATTTCTTTACATTTCTAAAATGTAGTACACCTGGTAAAAATAAATTATCTTCTCTGGTCATAATTTTCTGGGGAAGGAAATGCTGAAACACGTCTGGGATGAGACCTTCCTTGGCAGTGAGATTAGAAGTGATTATTTCAATATCACTTTATTTATTTATTTTTTTCAATATCAGTCATTCTAGACTTCCATCAAATTAGCCTTTCTCTTCTAATTCATTTGACAGAGAATAACATTAAAAGGTATTTTCGGCTTCAGGGTTTGTACTAATAGAAATGGACCTTTATATGACATATACACATGTAAAAGGGACTTCTAGTGTAGAAGTCAGTAGAAAACATTCCAAATCCTCAAATGACTTTAAGTTGAATTCCTCAGAAAAGTCCAGATTATCACATTTTTTGGAGAAAAGAATTCTTGTTACAGAAAAATAGCACTACTCTTTACAGACAGTGTTCTTACTCATCGAAAGTCCTATTGAAATTAAATTATGCCACATGCAGGAAAAGTGATAAGAGCATACCCATTGTTGTGACTTTAATAAAAATCAGACACATTGATATTGACTAAATCAATCATCTTTATTCAGGAAAACACTTAGCCAAAATATTTCAGGCCTATTGGAGACTATGGTGCTGAAGAACATTATTATCTTCTTTCCTACTGTGTTGTATTATCATTCACTCTTTGATTAAAATTTTATCATACCCTCAGGAAAAAAAATAGTAATTATCAATTACAAAGAACAATACATTTTTTTTTTAATGTGAATTTAGCTCTCTCTCAATATATGTTATTGCTTTGTCTGTAATTTTAAAAGATAAGGATGACTTGGGTTGGACAAATGGGATTACTGAAGGTAAGAGTACCCAGTTTAGAGGAATCACTTGAAGTTACCATACTTGAAGGTACTATGACAATGGTAGTGAGATGAAATGGAAGATTTGTTCAAATAAAAATTCTGATACTGTCTATAAATATTGATATCTTGATGTCTTCTGCTTTTATAATTAGCTATGAGAGGAAATGTGGATCTCAGAAGCAAATCAAAAGTATGTAGGTTGAACTGAGTTTCTCATTTTAATCTTTATTTCTATTTAGCTTATTAGAATGAAGAATGATTTGATAATAATTCTTCAAGAATAATTTTCTAGAAGAACAAGTGAATTTGGATAAACTTCATAGAATCATAGAATGGTTTCTGTTAGAAGAGACCTTAAAGATCATCTAGTTCCAGACCGCTGACGTGAGCATGGATGACACCTATTAGGTCAGGTTGCCCAAAGCCCCATCCAAACTGGCCTTGAACACTTCTAGAGATGGGCCAGCCACTACTTCTCTGGGCAACCAGTTCCA
>VXAL01006783.1:22391-44224 GCA_013399475.1 Chauna torquata | reverse complement strand
CTGCTCCTGCGTGGGCTCCTCTCCACGGGCTGCAGCTCCAGCCCAGAGCCTGCTCCTGGGGGGCTCTCCATGGGCTGCAGCCTCCTTCAGGCTGCATCCACCTGCTCCACCGTGGGCTCCTCCACGGGCTGCATGTGGAGATCTGCTCCATGTGGGACCCCACGGGCTGCAGGGGGACAGCCTGCTCCACCATGGGCCTCTCCACGGGCTGCAGGGGAATTTCTGCTGTGGCACCTGGAGCACCTCCTGCCCTCCTTCTGCACTGACCCTGATGTCTGCAGGGCTGTTCCTCACTCCTCTCACTTCCAGCTGCTGTTGCACAGCAATTTTTTCCCTGTCTTAAATCTACTCTCACAGAGACACAAACAACATCGCTCATTGGTTCAGCTCTGGCCGGTGGGTCCCTTTTGGAGCCGGCTGGAGCTGGCTCTTCTCTGACATGGGGCAGCTTCTGGAATCTTCTCACAGAAGCCACCCCTGTGGCCCCCCTGCTACCAAACCTTTACCACATAAACCCAATGCAACGTGATTGCAGAGTAAGCAGTACTGCCCCACAGTGAGTTCAGCACTGATGAGAGATGGCCAATATGGAGCAATAGGCACTTCAGCAGGGTCTGAACAGGCTGCAAGCTCAGGCCACAGCTGATGGACTTGTCTGCTGAAGTGGTCTGAAGGTAACTGCTCAAGGGGTTGCTTTCCTTTGTACATTATCCCAGTGGCTTGGGAAAATGCTTAGGAAGTAAAGGACTGGACTTTTAAACTTACCTTGGCCTGAAGACTTTCAACTTATTATTTCTGCTTTGCGTGAAGCTGCATCCTATATTTCAGGAGCGCAAAATTTTCCACTCTTGGTTTGATTTTTTGACCAGTCACTTAACTCATTAAATTTACTAACAGATCATTGTTCAAAGGGGTCACTGAACCTCCACTGTTTCCACAGTCACCAGCCCTTTAAACTGAGTGTGCATTTACCTTTGGCTGCCCTTTTATTTTTTATTTTATTTTTTTCAAGCTGTTGAACAATGTGTTCCTTGTATCTTCTGCCACTACATGTACACTGTTTTGTGGCAGACCAAATCTAAAGAGCCTTTCTGTCTACAAGGCTCTTTTCTTGTTCTACTGGATTGTCAGTCTCAAGTCCTAGAAAACTGTCAGCTTTCCATAGGTTTTGCACTGGACTGCATGGTTATTCCTCTTCTTGGAAAAATGTAAATATTCTGTCAGGAGTAATTTTATGGTTTTTATGTTATGGTTTTTGTTTTGTTTTGTTTTGTTTTGTTAGTCTATATATATTTATTTATGCTAGATGGGAATCATTATCAGATCTTTTAATTACGCCATTTACTAACTCCATCTGATACAAAAAGCATTCAAACTCCATCTAATTGAAATGATCATCTTCTATACGAATTTATTCTAGCTTCCTAAAAATATTCAGTTTCTTATCTTCTGCACCTTCCCTAGACAGACCAAATGTCTCTTAGTACACCATGATTAGCAAGCAGACCTATCAAGGCAGATGAAGAACAGCCATGGAATTTGATCAAGAAGAAAGGAGTCCTGAATCATTTAAAATACAGCTCCTGTAAGTCAGCAAGCAAGCAAATGTTTTTTCAGTATTGTCCAAAACTGTAATTTTTTTTTGTGTGTGTGTGTGTTCTATAATAATACTAGGATATATTTTCTTCAGCCAGAAGTATAATTTTTCTGTGGACAATTTAAATAAACCGTTTCAAGGTCAGGGAAGAAAAGAGAGCATTCTTTCTAGCTGTACTTTGCACCTTGTGCAGAAGCCCTTCTATCTCAGTATCAAATTTCTAGTTATTCTGTAGGATCTTTGAGGTAATGGCTCTAATTTATAGGCACGGCTTTCTCCTGATTTTTTAAATATGGCCATTATTAAGGTATGTAAGGTAAATTTTAGTCAGAAGGATCAAATTTACCTAAACAAGATGTTTCAGTGGAGTGAAGAAAGATTGTGTCTCCACATAAGAAATGCATTCCATTCCCAAAGAATCATACCAACCATAATGAATAGAATCATAGAAATGATCTTTGGAAGGGATTTCTGAAGGTCATGTCCAAGATCCACCTTGAAACAGGACCACTGCCCATATTATATGACATCAACCATGGCTTTCTCTAGCCAAATATTGAAAACTCCCAAGGACAGGGATTCTATGTCCAATCTGGGCAAACAGTTCCTGTGCTGCATTACCCATTTAGCAAAGTTTTTCCTAATGTTCAGTCTGAATATTCCAAGACTTGCATCTATAGCCCATCATTCTGTCATCTGACTCTATTGAGAGTTTGGCTCCATCATTTTTGCAACTACCCTTCAAAAGCCTCTATGCTGTTATTAATGTTCCTGCTCCCCCTTAGCCTGGTCTTAGCAGCTGTGTATAGACTTAGGCTTGCCATCTGTTTTTGATTTTTTTTTTTTTTAAATCCAGTCAACTTAATGATGATTACTTATAAATACACATCTTTTAATGTGTTTGGTAGATTTGATACATTCTGTTGAAACTACAGTGCTTGAAAGAATTGATCTCTCCATCATTGGGAACTTTGATACATTCCGGGAAAGTCAGAGTAGCCATACCTGCAACAAAAACTGTGCACAGTAGATCTGGGTTATTATTAGGTCTCTTACCTAGCAACTGGGTGAATGCACTGTCTTAAAAACTATGGGTAGAAATGGGCAGCACAGGCAGGCATATCTATTATAAGGAAATAGTTGGTCTGCATGCTGAATTGATAAGTAAAGGCAGCATGACATTAGGCACAGAACTGTCAGTAGTTAAAGAAGATAATTAAGAAATAATCTTAGAGCATCAAGAGACTTGGAGAGTTAGAATGGATAAGTTGTTCATGGCCTTGAAACGGAGAGCAAGAAGTGTATAAAGACTGATAGAAATGCAAGAAAAGGTTGGAACCTATCAAGGAAGGAAAATCTGATGTTTGAAAAATATTCTAGGGAAGAGGAATAATGGAAAAGGAAGGAGTGAAAGGTGAAGAGGCCAGAAAAGGCATGTACAGTGATCAAGGGGACCTAAACAAGAAAAGATGAATAAGTACTATACCCGGAGAGGTAAAGTCAAAATTGTAATGCAAGTGCAGAAGAAGAGAGACAAGATTAAACCATGTCTTGGATCTACAAAATGAAGGAGAAGAAAGAAACAAAGCTGATAACATACATAAATAATACAAATTTATTGCACCAAATTTATCCCTGAAATCAATGGGGTTGTGAGGGGCTGAATTCAGCCCAATATGGTTGTCTTATTTTATGAATAATAAATGATAATAAATGATAATTACAGTATTGATCTACCTTTTACATTTAAATGTTTTATTTATATTGTTTTCATTGCATGCCTCTTGAGAGCCCTACGCCTTTGCATTTTTTATTCTGATGACTGCTCAGAAATCTGGGTATTGAGAGTGTGTGGATACTGAGGGTGTTAGGTGTAAGTTTAAGGTAATGCAAGAAAGTATCACTTCAACATGGATGGCAGAAGCAATATGGTTCTCTTTGGTGCGCAACCCTGGTGAAAAGGTTCAGTAACCTTGCGGCTGATGTTTGACTGTGCTTATAGGAATCTTGTTTTTGCTAAGATGCATTATGTTTGGACTTGTAGATGAGACCATCAAAAGAACTAAATATACTCATTCAAAAACTGTATCTTTATTTATACAAAACTAAAGTGATACCAAAATCACACAAAATCAGAGTGACACCATTTTGCACTCAGTTTGTACTGGAGAAAATGATTATATTAGGGTCAAAGCAATGACAAAATTACTCTTTGGTTCATTGAGTAAATATGAGGAACTTAGATATTTAGTCAAAATATTTTCAGACTAGCTGAATAAGAAGGTTGGTCGAATATTTTACAGGTACAGGACACATTTCAAGATTATAGGAATCTTCCTTGGGGGCTGGTAGCCTAGCTGTATCTGAACGGATGTGTACTTGATACCTTGAAAACAATATTTTCTTGGTAAAATGATATACCCATGACAAATATACCACGGAAATGTGAAGATACGTAAAAATGAAAGTATTAATCAGTGAAAAACAAACAACCACCACCACCACTACCGACAAAACAAACAAACAAACAAAAAACCAAAGAGAAGACAGAGAGAATGATGATTCAGAGTTTCTTGAATCTCCATGCAAGTTTTTCAAGTTCAGGATTTTGTGTGCAGGTTTTATCAATTGGGGGTCATGATTGCAGTTTTCAGTTAAAAAGTGTCATGACCCCTATCTGCTATTTAACTTCCACCTCATCATTCAAGCTCCTTTAAAGGAACACATATATGAATCACTGACAGAAAAACAGATGGCTTGTTGTCTGTGGTTCTTAGCATACAGATGAAGTTGTTAGAAGTATAAGCATTGAATTAAAAAAAAAAAAAAAAGAAAAAAAAAAGAAAAAGAAAGATATTGGTATGTTTTAATTCCTCGTCTGGTGATGCAAAATTCTGTACAGTTACCTCAGGTTCCCTGCTGCAGTCTGAAGGCAGGGGAACTTTACCCTTTGAAGCCAGAACTATTGCATTTATAGAAGTGTTTTGCTGTTGTTATTCAGAAGACTAAGCAGGTAAATACAGATGTACAAAGCTAATACTTTAAGATCTCAGAGTAGAGGCCAGTCCTGAGATAACAAAAGCATCAGTCACAGCCTAATATGAAACACATTCAGGTTCCATTAACAGCTTTATTGATTATAATAGATTGTTACATAAATCCTTCCAAGTTGTGACCCTTACATCTGATTTTAAATATTATGTTGTATGAGCTCAAAAGTTCAGTTTCTGCTTTTTAAACAGACTGTTTTGTTAGTCTTGGCATTACAGTAGTGTTCAAATTAGTTCAGGGAAGTACCATGACAGGAATTACTGTGTTCCTGTACCCCTTATATATGTAGACTTTATATCTCTTCAGTAGAAAGAAGAAAATAAAAAGTCTTAGAGTCCCTGTTCTGCAGCTAGGAGTTTGACACCTTGAACATTAAGAGTGACACCCCCAATATCAGAGGGAAAGTCTGAGACAAACTCAATACTGAGTACACATCTTCTAACTCCTGGTCTAATAATTTAACTATCTAGTTTAACTGATATAATATAAAAGAATAAACTGGATAGTCCATTAAAGGATTCTTTAACCCACATATATACTATTAGAGAAAATATTTTTGACATGAGAAACCATATCCCAAGCTTCTCGTCTACCATTTGAAAGACATAAAAACACCATTTGTCATGGCCCTCAGCATTTCAAATGATTAACTGTGACTTCTGATTGCTTTGAGTAGAATAGCTGGGGGCTGAAGTGCAAGAAGAAATAAATATGACAATTTCAGAAAAGTAGTATTATTTTCTCTTATGTTAAAGCTTAGATATTATTATAAGAATGAAAGACTCATTAAAAATGTGGTTAAAATGGCTATGAAGGCTGGTTTTTCTAGTTCTGCAATTCTTTAAAGATATGTCACACAGAAGCAATCAACCAGCCTCTTGCTTCCTAAAATTCTGTTCTCAGACAGGGCTATGAATTTTAACTGGTGTTAAGGGGAATGATGCCTCTAGAGTAAGTTAGTCCCAGTGAACAGCTTCTACTGAGACAACACAGAAGTGTCACATTACACTGGCAAAGTTTGGGAATAGAACATGAAAATAATGAAAATTGCCCCACAGTCGTATGTTGCCTTCTGCAAAGAAGCAAAAATGTTGAACTGTTGTTACAACATGTATTTTTGAAATGAATGCCAAATCATTATTACTGTATTCCAGCAGTGACTACAGGCTTCATCTGAGATTGGGATCGTCATTATTAAACAAACACATAGTGAGATGCTCTGCTCTGCAGAGCTCACAGTCTAGAAACAGACATGGCAGTGGGATAAACAAGGACGTAAAGAAGTAAGATAGTAAAATATCAAAGCAGAGGTTTGTAGAAACAACACCAGAATATCCTCATGATTAAAACTAAAGCTGTCACTAGCACTTCAAATGCTTCAGGTTCTGTGAATATTCTCATTACTTGTTTTCAAACACTTTGCTTTGGGATGATATTTTCTGTGCTTTCTTTCTCTCTCTCTTTCTGTGCACCTGTATCCAATTACAGCTTCAAATATTCTTCGTAGTGTAGAAAGCCAGTATATTGTAGCTGTTCCATACATAGGTAAATGTGTCGCAAAGAAAAAGGGATGAGCAGATAAATCAGATGTTTATAGGCTGGTTATAATAATTATATAAAGCCCTTATGATAGTTTCTTGTAGAAAAGTTTTTATTCTGTTACAGAATAAACTGCCTTATAAGCAACTTAATGTAAGTATATGACTGTATATGAGCTTATAACTATATTTTATATGTCCATATACTATGGAGTAAAACTCACAAGATGATCTAGGCTTTTAGATCCTACCTAATCTCCACTATCTAATCTTCACTATTTGATAGTCAAGTGCAGACATCATGCTCTCAAATTTCAGCTCAGTGACCATGTTAACTTCACTGGTTATGTTATGAAAATCTCTAGTGCTTCACGTTTCCCCATCCACTGCCTGACTGCTGGGAGTGCCATAACTGCTAGGTAGAGAAGTTCCTTGCTTTCTCAATGTATTCAGCTGTATGGCATGATTTCCCCTGGGAAATAAAGGTGTATTTGTCTGAAAACACATCTTAGACCCAGCTCTGCAACTCCTGAAATCTAAGGAAAATTCACCCTGCTCTTCTGTGTTAGTATGCTGAGTGTCTTTTGTTATATAGGTGGCTTTTGGATTTTTTACATGTCGAGTTTCTGAGTAAATATTTGTTTTTCAGCTCTAAAAGTCTCCAAGGGACTGACTTAAACTCACCAAATTTTTTTTTTTTTCCCAAAGCTCAACACAGTTTTCACAAAGCTGGCACCATTGGTAAAAATCTGCATATTCTATCCGCCACATGTAGGCAGAAAATAATTCCACTGTATTCAAAAAAGAATCCCACAAACCAACAACCACATTTCTGCTGATTTGAAGAAGAGCAAAATCTATCCTTAATTACTCAGAAGGAGCATAAGACTGGGAAGGACCTTCTGGATTGCCAAATCTAGTCTGCTGATATTGCAGTTAGCCAAGTCATATAATCTCATGCATAAAATAATTAAACTCAGTTTGGGTTGTTTACTTTCCAGCACAACATCCATGAGGTTATCCAGAACCTCATTTTACTGATTGCTAAAAACTGTTTCCAAAACGGGTTTGCACTGGGTCCATAAAAGACAAGATTTGCATCTGGGCCTTCTCTAAAAGCCCGTCTAATTTGTTTAAAACTGTAGGATGTTGAACTAACAGTTTGGCTCTGATGTATTTCTGTTTAAAAGAATTTCACTTACAGCCACGATTATATCTGTCTATGTTCTGTCTTGACTTTCTTTAATGTCAGAATATCAATGTTTCTGAAAGGGATGGGAAAAGTGATATCACTAAAAATCCTAGCCTAATATTCATTTCAAACATAACTTTCAAGAAGACTGTCAATCCACCTAAGAATGTATATTGAAAACAAACTGATAAATAATATAAAATAAATGCTCCTCTGAGAGCAGGTTACCATCTGGCAGTTTATTTTTATGTTAAAATAAGCTTTACCCAACTTGCACGCAAAGCTTGCCAGTCTAGGCAACAAAATCTTCTCATCTCTCCTTTACAGTGAGAGGATAGTGATAGTAATGATCATAATATATTGCTTATTGTGTCAAGAAAATCTGCTTTTTGAATACCTGCTGGGAGGTGAATGAATTATTTGCTAGACTTTCAAGGCAGAAGTGATTTAACTGTGCTAGCTTAAAATCTTGTTGGTCAATATAATTCATGGAGGTTATTCACTTGAAGTTTGGGAAACTATAACAAGCTGAATCTGAGCCTGGTAGCTGTGATCTTCTGCAGCTGTGTTAGCTTCTTCCACTCCGAGTAAGCAAATACCCTGGATGCTTCTGTAGGCACTCTGCTATTCAACCAACCATATGTACACAGTGAAAAAGAGAGGCTGATTAATGAATAAGATTTTGCCCATATTCATTTTGGCTTTTCCTTTCCTGGCACATAATAAGATAATGAGCGCATGATGGGTACACTGCAAATAATGATTATAAGTGGTTTAGCCATTCAGTTAGATTTAACTAATCCCCTCCCTTCCTCAGAGTAGGCTTATCTCTGTTTACTTCTGCAAAGATCATTGTTGCAGTTGTATTTTTTAAGGATTAAAACAAGCCTGACAGGTTAAGCTTTAGTTTTAGTCAAGAAAGAGAACAAAGAATATGGAAAATAAAAAAAAAAAAAAAGGAGAGATATTTTTCTTTGTAGTGTCGTATCAGAAGATTACTGGGCTTCTTCCCTTTTCTGGAGCAACTACTTTGAGTGGTCTGTATACAGACCCATAAGCAGTCTGAAGAAAAGAGACAGAGGAGGAATGTATACAATAGATTAAATGTGGTAAAGAAAGAAGAAAGTGAAAGAAAACAGAAAAACACACAAAACTTGTCTGATGTAACCCACACCTGTAGCATTGCTTTAAAGTGTCTGCCAACAGCCAGAGTTAATATCAAAAGATCATGCTTTTAAATGGAAGAAGGCGAGAGGGCTAAGATCTGTATAGTAAGCTCTAGACCCGTTTAGTATCTCTAGTTCAGATCACATGTTAGATGCAAGCTGTCTGAAGGACAACTGCTTAGAACTTTATCCAAGGTGATTGGCTTCAGTGGATGCTGAACAGTCAGTGGCAATATCTGCTTGCTGGGGATGTAGATACGCAACTGTTTCCTACATATTTCAAAGCAAAGATCTATGTGCTTATCCCAGGGACTGATATTATGGAGATGTCTCTCTTCCATTAGAATCACTCTACTAGTATTAGTGAACGTGTGGTGTCCCCAGCTAAGCATACTGTTCTACTCACTGGATCATGAAGTGTTTAATTAGGGCTACCATCTATCCCCGACACATTAAGGAAGATTGTGAGATTTGGTAGCCACTGGAGTTCTTCTTTGCACAATATGAAGGCTCTGTGTCTTTTCCCCAGGTTGCAGTGCAATCTGTATTCCAAAAGTTAAAATATTTCAGGCAGTCTGTCTCTTGGAGACTGGCCAGTTCACTCAGTGATCTCATTTCAACATATCCAGGTACAGGAAATACAGATGGCTTCTTGTAGCCAGCAGGAGTAAATCCTCTGTGGAGACTATGTTGGTCTTCCACAGAAAGCTCATACCGCTGCTACTCTGACTGCACAGTTTTAGCCCTGTCACACTGCAGCAAACAGCCTTCTGAAAGGCACCAAAGCTCTGCAGAGTTGTCTGTTATGATGAGCACTGTAGCGCACACTGGGACTCTGGTCTCCCTGAATATGCAGGCTGGCACCTGTTTGGAGCATGGTGCAGTTTCTGTCACGTCCAAATTCCCTGTTTGGAGATTAGGGCATGCAGCTGTAGGGGAGAGGACACGGTGCACCTGCATGTTTTATTCTGATATAGAGCTGGGCACACACTCAGGGAATTGGAAAATGCTTCTGAGTGAGATGACTCAGAGAAAACCTACCTAGGAATGACTATCAATAGCAAGCAAAGACCCACAAGGAAACCAGGAATATTTCCCGAGGGATGTGTTGTGAAGGTCAAATAAAGTGCCTTTTCCTCTACCCTGCATTGCTGTAGGGTTGCTCTGTTTTTTTTTATCATGACATACACTCTCAGCTTTACAAGGCAAAGAGATTCAGGCAAGGCAAGAGGAATCTGTGAGAGCCTGGCAGTTGGGTAGCGGTTGAATTATGCATTTTTGTTAATTAATCTCTTTACAGAGAGCAGTTGTTCTGATTGGGGGAATCAGGTGCTACAACAAACAAATAAACCCTGAACCCAGTGAGTGTGAGGTGAAAAGAAAGG
Source organism: Chauna torquata (assembly GCA_013399475.1). Taxonomy (NCBI): domain Eukaryota; kingdom Metazoa; phylum Chordata; class Aves; order Anseriformes; family Anhimidae; genus Chauna; species Chauna torquata. The sequence continues at coordinate 34,295 of VXAL01006783.1, read as the reverse complement.
CAGTTGCCTCCAAAAAAAAAAAAAAAAACAAACAAAAAAAAACGTGATTTGAGAGCACACCCCTGGGAAAAGGGCTGCTCAGCTGAGCAGAGCAGAATGGGGGTCCTGGGGGTAAATGAGGGGTTCCTTCCTTCCATGTTGTAGAAATGTATCATCAGAAAATATGGCATTTCCTTATATGCATATTTATCCCACACAGTTCTTTCACCTCCAAGGACTTTAACCCCCAAACCATTCACGGACCTCAATATGGCAGTTGAGACATTCCAACAGTAAATGTTCTTGCAACAGATGGGGGATTTCTATGGTAGCAGGATAAAAAGTAAAACTTGCAGATGATAGTGTGGGCAGAGAAAAAAAATGAATTAGAGGATATTGAGATAATGTTCACATTAACTCTAAGCTAAACTAAACTAAAATATACAGTATTGCACTGTACAGAGAAAGACTGTAGGTCTCAGCTCTTGTAAATTGGCTTATTTCCACTGATGTGAAACTAGCTTGGGGTCTTAAAATCTACATGTTATACTGATTTACACCAGCTGAAAATGTGGTCCAATAATTTCTGTCACCACATATCATTTCTCTGGGAGCATAGCTTTGAAATCAAACTCTTGAGTTGCTGGCCTGCTCATATGGATCAATTCCCTGGAAGGTGACCACAGCAAAAGTGGAACATTGTTGACAACAATAATTTTTTGCTGCTGTTGCTTCACAGATGCCAGTATGATTTAAAATAAAGTCCAGCTGCAGCAACCTCTTCTGCTGATTTCCCTAATGAACTGTGAACCTCTAAAGTGTTTCTACTGACCTTGTATTGAATATGCATTCAGAAAGGAAAACAGTACCATTTAGAAGTGAAGCTCATTTTGCAAACTATGTGAACAGTCTGTCACTGGCAGAGCTCAGACAGCTGTGACAGTGAGGGCTAGGTCACATCCTCTTGAAGAAAGAGAGGGGTAGAACCTACTAGAATTCAGAAAATTATACACCTGAATTGCTGCAAGTGTGTGTTAGACCTGTTCATGAAAATAACAGTTGATTGGTTCATCCAAGCTTTGGCATTAGGGGTTTCAGCTCTTGAATCCTACTCCCTTTATGAACTTAAATACTCTCAGAAAGCCTTTGAATGAGGATATGTTTATAGTGGATACCTAGTGTTTGTGATAAAATTACCCTAATTTAGAGAAAACTTTTGGTAGTATTACAGAAAATATATTGATTGTCAGATTTTTATCAGTTGAAATGGAAGAAAATGAATAAACAAATCTGCAGTACGTATTTTCCTGTTCCCTGGGTACATCAACAACATGAGTAAGAACGAAGATGAAGTCTGTGTTTCATGGCATTGTCGTGTTACTGTTGTAGACTGAATACATTAAGCTGGATAAAAACGGTATGAGGGAAACAAAACATACATCATTTAGTAGAGTTGTGCCTTTTCTCGTCATCTTTCAGCTGTCTACAAAACCTGTTTCTAACTTATTTGCATACTACAAGGTCATAGTCATTTTCAGGCAGACTGCCATCCTGACTCGTACCATAATGATACCTATTTTTTTCTTGTCACTAAGAACAGTGGGAATTTTCAAGGACTAAGGTAGTAATTAATAGGACCACAGATATTAGTCTTTGCTTTGTCTTGTGATAGCCTTCCAATAGCAAAATACTGTTCTGTTACCCACTCCTTCTCACTTTTTTTTCACATGCACTTGGCATAACCATTGGTATTTTCCCTCCTAACAACATTTCTTCAGCTTCTTCTTGTGTTTTACAGTCTCTTTTGTCAAAGTATTAAAAGTGAATTCTAGCAATCAAATAAAAAATATAATATCCTCAGTTGTGCGGTAAGATACCTACAGTGACAAGAGCAATGTTCTTAATAAATGTCTTCACTGCCTCATTTTACCTAGAGCACTTTTATGGTTTCTGTATACTTGCATATCATAAATGATTTGTAGTTGGATGCACAAGAGAAACAGTTTACTGAAACTAATCCCAGCAGCGGGCAGACCTATTTGTATTACTCTGGCAATATTCCTTGCAGTAGTATAGTCAGTTGTAAACATAACAGGAAAGTGGTCTCTAATTCTCATAATATCTACATATCACCGGGAGGAATATTGTCTTTGTTAGTACGGAGGCCTGCAGCCAGAATCTGCTTCAGCAACCCAATTTTCCCATGTGTCAGCAGAAGGATTGATCTCCTGTCACTATCTGTACTGCTATGGTATGGTGCACAGTGGCCTAAAATACTAGGGTTTATATTCTTTGTTACCACTCACAACGGTCTTCTTAAGAGTTGACTGGTCACAGTGCTGTTTCTCAGACATCTCTGGAAAGATGCCTTATTTTGTATCAGAGCTGCTTCTCTAGCCACTTCATTTTTTCATCAACAGAAAGAGTTTGTCTGAAAATAACTGTTTCACGTAACCCAGAGGTTGTTATGTACCTGTACCCTGATTGTAATGACAAACAAAGGCAGGTTTACGTTCTTAATTTAAAATATTAACTTAAAAATGATTCACAGAAATTAGATCATGTAAACTTGTAAACAAATGAGTGCAAGAGCAAAAGCATAGATAAGATGCAAAATCATTTAAAACAACTTCTTCCAAAATGTTTAGCAGAATCCACTGAAGTATTTGTTTTATATAGAAAACTTAGACTGAAATGTAATTCATTTTGTAGTATCTGCAACTAAAATTTGCATGAAATAATAATGAAAATAAAAGAATGTAAAGCTTTTCTGAAGGAAGTTTTCCCTCCTCTTACAAAGATAGAAAAATATTTTGCCTGGGATCCAGTTTGAGTGGCATAAACACAAAGTTGGACTAAGTTTTGTATCTATTGCCATTGGTAAATGGCAGATTCCTATACAGTGAATGCAGAACAGTAGAAGACTTTGAACGCCTCCAGAGGAGGGACCTGTCTGCTTATCTTAGCATCTAAATGTGGATAGGCTGAAATTCAGCCTTTCTAAAAACAAGCAACAGAACAAGGTTGCATCTTGCACTTCTCTGTGCCTCCCGCAAGAATTTTTAACTCTGAGTCACTCCAGAGTGTGACCGGTAGAAAGAAGCGAGATTTCCTCCAACAGAAGTGGGAGTGGCTGAAGCAGACAGATAATGGCAGATGATACTTAGCAGCTACAAGAGATCTCTGAACTTTTAAAAAGCCACGAAGAAAGATTAAAAAGAACTGAAAGGGGGGGGTGGGGACCCTTCAAAACAACAAATACTCATTGTAGTTGGCCTGAAATATGAGCAAAGTACTTAGAAGCTACAGAGCTGGAAGATTGAGAAAAAAATTGTACAGTGCTTACAAAATTCACATTTGTCCTCTTTCTATGAAGCTCTTATGAAGTCCTTGTCCTACATGCTGAGTGAGAAGCACTGAAAATATTATCACAGCATGGTTGTTTATATGATGATGCTAGCTTGAGAATGAAAGGGTTACACTATCCTCCTAAAACAGGACATATGACTAGAGGAACCTCAGATACTTTTAATGGGGGTTCATTGTTATGTTTCCCTTAACTTTTCCTAGCATTTTCTTCCTACAGACTCGTATTTTATCCCTTGCTGTTTTTCCAAACAATTGTCTGAAGTCTCATTTCAATTTTTAAACTAGATTTTTTAAAATATGTATTTTTGCCTGTGAGTTCTGTACAAAGCGGATGCTGTGAGCAGCTTGTCAAATTTCAAATACTTTCTGTTTTTGAAAGAGACTCTATGTTCAGAATTACACCGCTTTCTTGACACTAATAGTGTACTAAAGCCAACACATGGACAAAAATTCATTTTAAGAAAGAGAGAGGTTTAAGTCTTTTCTCTTTTCTTTTCTTTTCTTTTCTTTTCTTTTCTTTTCTTTTCTTTTCTTTTCTTTTCTTTTCTTTTCTTTTCTTTTCTTTTCTTTTCTTTTCTTTTCTTTTCTTTTCTTTTCTTTTTCTTTTCTTTTCTTTTTCTTTTCTTTTCTTTTAAAAGAAAAAAAGAAGTGAGGAAAAAAACTTCCTACAGTTCTTCCAGTTCTTCAACCAAATATGAGCCTGATTCTCCATTTTTATGTATCTGATCAGTAGTTTCATGAAAAATTACCTTTGTCAGCAAATCTGGTTTAAGAATCTCAGATTGCCGCCACCTTCTGCCAGTTATTCTTACCCATGTGCAGCTTTAACACTGCTTAGTTGTACCATTACAGCTGCTTTGGGATGTGTACTGTAAATGAAATGGTCCAAGTGAAAAATAAAAATCAAAGCAAGAATCAGTGAAATCTGATTCCATCACAGACTGTGAGGGGTTCAAAGTGCTGCTTGGGTGCAGCTATTGCAGCACTGCTGGCATGCTTAGAATGATAGTTCAATAATACGTGTATTTTGACGGTAGGATGCTACTCCGAACATTTTTGTGGTACCAGAGGTGACTGGCAGGTTTGGCTTTTCCAATACATGTCTATTCAAGGAATTATCTCCCAATAAAAGAGAAAAATTTACTATGACAATCAAATAGTCTCTGCTTGAAAAAATTTTTTGTTCCTCTGAAATATGTTTTACATTTCAGCAAAATTTCAAAGGAACATTAAACCTAAGGAAATGCACTTAGATTACAGAAGCCGTGCTGTCTTTATGCATGAGTGGACACCAATAAAGCATGTACACCGCCTGTGTGTTCTCCTAGTAGTGGGGCCATAGAAGCTGCCTCTTTCAATTCTGTCTAATGTTTACATCCTAGGCTGTCTTCTTTCAGACATTGAGGGTGTCTTGCTCCAAATGTTCAGGCATATAGACCAAATCCATCACATGGAACCGTCAGTGACATTTCTACCCTTTTCTGTTATTGTCATTAAAGTGAGGAAATAAACATGAATACCCTGCTTTAGCCCTTCGTTTTTTCTCTGTTAAGGGATTAGTCATTCAATTCTATCTGTAGTGACATGAATTACAAATGAAGATCGGTGTATTCGTTTTGTACCTACAGTCCCATAATTCACTTGATCTGTATCTGAATTTACAATGCGTTGGTATTTCAACATGCTTTAAGACAGATTTTTCTTCCATTTATGTTTCCAAAAGAGTCCAGAAAGAATTCTTGTTCCTTTGTTCCTAGTGGCACGACGATTATGATGAATGAAAACTCCTTGCTACTCCTTAGCCTAAATGGAAAAGGTACAAGGGCATTGATTTCAGCTGTAAATAGAACCTGCTTGTAGATTACTCACTATGAGAGATACTTAACAGCAGTGCATGTTTTCTGCAATATTATATCAGATGGGCATTTGTAACATATTAATATTTATAGCTATGTATTCTAGCAAAGCCACCAAGGGAAGTGTTGTTTGTTCTGCTAAAGATGTTGAAAACCAAGATACCTATCTCACTCATTTTGAAGAATGGAAAAATCAAGTTTCAGATTTGATTTCAGCTACAAAAGGGCTCCTAAAGTGAATGCAATAGAAATATACCACTCAAGGCAGAAGTTTGGACAAGGGAGTCATAAGTTGCTAAAAGAAGGAGCCCAGATTCTTTCCTTGACTAACCAAAAAGAAGCAGAGGCTGCCTGGCAGCTCTTTACACTACTTTTCCAAAGACTTTGTTAAAGAGAAAAGATTTGTAGGGAGAAGTAACATCATTTATTAGATCAACTGATATAATTATAAAATCCAAAAGACAGGTCTAGCCCATCTCAATCCATTATCTCAGAAATGGCCTCTTATTTAATGGGGACAGGTGAAGAGGAGCACCTCTAATTTTATCTGAACATGTCACTGCTGTGGTTTTACCCAGGTAAACAGCAGAACTCCACCACAACCGCTCGCTCACTCCCCCTTCTCAAAGGAACAGGGGGAGAAAATACGATGGACAAGGGCTCAAGGGTTGAGATAAGGATAATTTAATTAAAGGGAAAAGAAATAATACAAGCAAAGGCCGCGCGGAAGCAAAGAGAGAAAGAATTCTCTACTTCCCGTCAATGAGCGGTGTTCGGCCACGTCCTGGGAAGCAGGGCCTCAATACGTGTAGCGGTTGTTCGGGAGGACAGACATCTTCATAACGAGAGCCCTCCCTTCTCCTTCCCCTTTCCCAGCTTTCATTGCTGAGTGTGACACCACACGGTATGGAATATCCCTTTGGTCGGTTCAGGTCAGCTGCCCTGGTGATGTCCCCTCCCAACTGCTGCTCACCCCCAGCCCACTGGGTTTGGGGGTTTGGAGTCTGGGTGCTGTGCATGCACTGCTCAGCAATAGACACAACACTGGTGTGGTGTCAGTGCTGGTCTAGCTACAGGTGCAGAGTACAGCGCTGTATGGGCTGCTGTGGGGAAAGTTAACTCTATCCCGGCCAGACCCAATACAGTCACACAGAAGTGGGAAGGACAATGTTTCAGGAATAATCTGCTATGTCGATTTTAACTGGGTGACCAGAATTGCAGAGTATTCAAGTTTTTAACACACCATGGGTTTATGCAGCAGCACAGTGGCAGCTGTGTTCTCTATTTTTCTTTTAGAACTCCTAACTATGTCTTTTTGACTGTGATGGATCTCTTCATTGAGCCATCCAAGAGCTTTTACCATGAGCTAACAGGTAATTTAGAGCCCTAGATTGTGCATGTGTTACAAAGGCTCTTTTTTTCTCTGTTTACATTACTTTGCACTTAACGACATTGAACTTCATTCACTCTGTCAGTTTTGTGAGATCTGTCTGCAAACCTTTGCAATTACTTCCGTTTTTGACTGACGTGAGTAGTATTTTTGTCATCAGCAAACTTTGTCACACCACCCTTCCACAGAATATGTCTTGACAAACATCACATATCTTAGCTCAAATCATTCAGCCACATCAATAGCAATATACTTCCACTGTGAAAACACTATTTCTTGCCATCTTGTGATAGTCCTCTCTCTTTACCCAGGAATTTGTCAAAATCTTTTTCAAATCTAAAATCACTATGCCAATTAGATCATGGTTATCTATTTGCTTATTGATTCTTCAAAGAACTCTGAAAGATTTTTGAAGTGTGATTTTGCTCTGCCAGAGCCCTCTTGCCTGTGCCTTATTGCTCCATGTACATTTATGTTTCTGTTAAACGTACCAACAGTTTCTAGCAATCTGCAGACTACAAAAGTAAAATGTACAGACCTATAATTTCTTGTCATGTTTTCCTGAATGATCTGATTTATAATCTGTAACTGTTGTCAAAATCACCTTTACTAATGGTGATTTTAGTAACAAATTATATACCACAGTTAACAATTACACAATTTACTATTTGACTTGCTCTGGAGTTCTTGAGTGAATGCCATATGGTCCTGGAGATACTTTACTCTTCATGTTATTAATTTATTCTAAAACCTTTTCCACTGATGCTTCAATGTGAGACTGTTTCAGTGACTCATTTGTCACAGGAAAAGCTCCCTCTGATTTCCATAGCGAACACTGATGAAAAGTATTCGGTCAGCTTTTCTGCTGTGGCCACATTTTTTTGTATTCTTTGTACACTCTGATTGTTTTCCCTACAGATGTGCATGTACTGCTTCTGATAAATGTTAGCTTTTAGTCATTTAGAAATCTGTTCCTTTTTCAACATACTTTTTTTGCTTTTATATGTAAAAAAGGCAGATCTTATGTTCTTTGCCTTTTTCCTTGTCTGGATACAAACTCTACTTTTAAAGGATACTTTCTTCTTTCATGTAATGCTCTGTACTGACTGTTACCATTCAGGAACGAGTTATGATAAATAGCTCCATGAGAATGTCAGATCAGTGGTCAAAAAATCAAATTAAATGTTAGGAATTATTAATAAAAGAGTAAAAAAGAAAACAGAAAACAGAATCACATCACTGTAAAAAAAAAAAAATCATCCCAAAATCTTTAAAAAAAGATGTAACAGAACTGGAAGAGCTTCAGTGAAAGGCACCAAGAATAATCAGAAATACAGAATGGCATTCAAATGAATTCATAAATAGACCAGGACTATTGAGTCTGAAAAGTGACAACTGGACAAAGGATTTGACAGAAGTCTATACAATCATACAAGAAAAGGAAAAGATCAAAAGAGACAGATGGTTCATTTTCTCTTGCTAAGCAAGAATGAAAATATCAAATGTTAGTAGGTGGTAGGTTCAAAGCAAAAAGAAGGTGTTTCTCTCCATTATGTGTAGATAACCCTTCCTCACCAGGTCACTTTTCTTTGAGCATCCTTTACTGTACACAAAAAAGACACTGCAAGCGGCAAATGAAACACTTGCAAGCACACTGCAATTATGTAATGGCTACTGCAGCCAGCAGGGAGCAAAAATTACCGTTCCTGTGCCCATGGGCCTGGTGAGATGCATGAGGAGTATCTGGCCCAACAGTTGAATGCTGCAAAAGAAGTGTCAGCCCCATTGTGCTCTCACCTGGGCTGGTCTTCGGTGCAGCTGAGCAGCAGATTCTCTGCTTTTTCCATAGGGCTTAATACAGGTCCATGTCAGTATTTTTCTCTTGAATCTCTGAATTAGTTGGCAACTGTCACCTTCTCAAAAAATGTTTTTTTGTTTGTTTGTTTGTTTGTTTTTGTTTTTTTTTTTTTTACTTTGCTTATCTTATAAGACATTAACTTACATACCCCCTTACAGCTGAAAAGCAGATTACTCAGTACAGCTAAGCCACAACCTGGGTGTTAAGGAAGAGTTAGCTGCATCTCCATGGGTTATGCTTTGGAAGATTTTGCTCAGGATATTGTGGATGCTAAAGGTTTGCATATATTGAAAAAGTGACTGGCCTAATTCATAGACAAAAACATCACTTTGTTATCTGTCAGACCAAAATACCAGACCTGATTCTGCTGAAATACTGTTTCTGTTTCAAGACACTCTTAAGTAGTAAATCACTGGGGACTTTGGAGGGTATTCACTGCATGCTTCCTCATCTTGATCTTCCTTCAAAATCTGCTTGTAGTCATTGACGGAAGTGGGACATGTGGCTTGGCCGACTTTTGGTCTGGCTCAGGATGGCTGCTCTCATGTTCTAAAAGACTTCTTTGTTCTGCTACATAATTGTGCTATCTCTTTTCAGTTGTTTGATGATGATGATGATGATGATGATGATGATTATTTTCCTGGAAGATTCTCTTATATGAAGCTTCTCTTATATGAAGCTGGAGGGAGAACTTTTCAGTCATACTGAGATTTTGAATGAGGGAAATTTGAGACAGCACACTACTTGAAGAGTCTGCTGCTGCAGCTTCAGCTGCTCTGTTTTGGACTATATATTTACCTGCAGTCATTTTGCTATCTCAGTATTTAAACTCTTTATCATGATTCATTGTTTCATTTTCCCAGGTAATCTAAGGGTTAATTAAAGCATCCAGTTATTAATGTTTTCTTTCCTTGTTGTCTCCTTAGAGTTAGCATTTCTGAGTCATTATCATTGACTTTTGCTAATATAATGTAACCCCAGTAATATTTCTTATTTCCTAAGCATGGAATTTTGGTTCATATCAATTTTGTTAGTTTTTACGGCTAATTTGTTTACTATATTTAATTCTAAGCTTTCTTTAACATATGAAACACTTCCTTAGCAGCTTGATCTACTTTGTCAGTTCTATGTATTTTTCACTTGTTTCTCAAGGCATGCAAATGATCCATTTCTCAGTCCAAGTTTTTCCATGCTTATTATGTCCATATCCTCACTTTAAATCAATCCCTTCAGTTCATTCATCTTATTTTACAGATTTTCAGTATTTATAGACTTCTACTATGATAGAAACACATGTCTTCCTTTGATCTGGATGTCTATTTTTAGGTACATGTTTATGCAGTGAGATTATTCTTTGATGTTTCCTATCTACTGTTTATTGAATTCTTTTTTCAAGGATGAAGATTTTACTTTTAGAGGATGAATCAGCTCTCTTTTCTGACTGAGAGACTGTTTTCTCTTTTGCTCTTGTTAGATTTAGCCTGATTTTTTTTATTATTTTTTTTTTTAAGCTCAATTCTTCTTTAATCTTTATAGCAAATTACAGTGCCTGATTCCGTACTGGCCTTGACAGAGATTATCCTTCTTGTATAGGTTCCATATATTTCAAAGGCTTCCAAAACTCATCCCCTCGCTTCCTCACACTCCTTTTGCTACCAAATTTTAACACTCAATCTCTCCACTTCCTTGTCAGCTGGGGTACCACACACTGGAGGCTTTTCCAGCGCTATTTTTACATTGATGTTTAAAGATTACATTTTGTGTCCTTTCCTCTCTCCCACTATTTCATGGGTACTTCACCAACAGTGTAGAACAGGTAGAAACCTTGTGAGATCCATAGCTTTGTATGCAAAAGGCAAGTTATGGCTGAGTTCCGTCTGGCTTTATAAACTCACTTGTCTCTCTCTAGCTTGATCCAATGCCCCCTGTAACAAATGCTGGAATACAACTGACCTGAAGGGACTAGCAATAAGATATATCAAGATTTTAATTATTTACTGACGGGTTTTTACAATGAGTATATTAAAGAACTCCTAAAGAAATTCTGCCCCTCATCTTCTCTCTACTCTGCCCTAGGACAGATCTCCAAGAAGTGATTATTTCCTTCCTTTACCTCCTAAGCTCATGAAATAAAGATTAGGACACAGTCAGTTCCCACTAAAATCTCATTCCTTCTCCCATCTTGCTTTCCCTTCTTAGCACAGAGTTCAGAAAGTAGGATATACTAGTAAGGATCATAAGGGCTAGGCATGGAATAGCCTCCTGCTTGGGTAGCTTATTCTAGAACAAGTTGAACTTCGCCTCAAATTAACCTTAAAATACAGACTAGAGAAAATGGTTGTATAACTGTCATACAGCCATCATGTTAAAAACCTTAACTAATCATGTTGATCTAGTAGTTTTCTTGACAAAAGTGAGCACTACTTACAGAAAAGAACAGACCCAACCAACTAAATGGGAGCTAAAAGCTCAAGAAAACCACAAAAATGTCATTGGAAAGCTTCAAGAAACCAACCTCCTTCTCTTATTGAATGAGCATTTTTATGCTACCTTCTATGGCTGTCCTGCTGTATTATTTTTCATGTTTGGTAATAAATAGATTTTATAGGATTGCCTAAGTAATACTGATTCCCCCCCAAAGGTTTTTCATTTCAAAATGTGCTGTGCTGTTCTGTGAGGTCTTTGATGAGGTGGTTAATGCAATTGCTTTTTATTACAGGTCAGTTGGCATGAATCCCATCACCAGCAAAAGAGAGAACCACATTAAGGTAAAGCTGATTGGAAGGAATCATTACCGTTTATTAACATAAAGATCATTCATTTCCAAAGCTTACACTAGATAAATATGCATGTGTATCTAGTACAAATCATGCCAGATCAAAAAACTGTAAATGGTTATGCTTTTCTTTAGTAGTTTTTCATTAGAAAATTAAAATTGAGCTTGAGATGAAGCACATTTGAAAAATTTAAATATAAACAACTTAAAATCTGTATTTGCACTGTTTTTTTTTCAATTGCAATGACACCACTTTAGAAGTGATATTGATGTGAAAAATGTATTTTTTAGCATGAATCCTGGTAAACTTTTTTCTTAGTCATAAGGTAATAACAAAGATTCTTACAACAATGACTGCAAATGAAATATGCATTTGTAGCATCGCTCAAAAACTGAAATTCTAACTCATTGGAACGTTTAATTTACTTCTAAATTCTAGGTTTTAGATTGAGTGGGAGACACTAACATGGTAAAATAAGTTTTTATGATAAATTGAAAACAAAAAATATTGATTTTTCCTATGCATAAGATTACAACCAATAGTTTATTTCAGTTAACTAGAAAATCTTTTTCTATAAATAAATAAAAGAAATAAAAATAAATAGGTTATATTCTAATTGTTCTAATTTTGTCTTTTTTTTTTTGATAATTCTCATAAATAAACACTAACCCCCCC